>JABUIW010000010.1:16268961-16308002 GCA_013363375.1 Menidia beryllina | reverse complement strand
TGAAAACGTTAGCTAAAGCTAACCTAGCTGGCTAGCTGTATGATAACGTTGGCTAAGGCTAACCTAGCTGGCTAGCTGTATGCTACATGCTAGCATTAAGGGTCAGCTCAGGATTCTGACTCTGGAATAATAAATAATAGGAGATGAAGTTCTGTTGATTGCTAATGCAGATGTAGTTTTCTGTTTTTTGTAAACACCTGTATGGCCTTTCACACGTTTGAAATAATATAAACAGTATCTATTACATTTTTAACTGCCTTTTTTTAATATACACAGTACTTGTACTTTTACTTATACTTGTACTTTCGATACTTGAGTAGCAATTTTTAAATACTTCTACTTTCAATACTCAAGAACAAAAAAAACTGAGTACTGATGCCCCGGGTAGTGAGCGACCAAACCGATATTTGGCCATGAATACAAAGCGAACGCATCAAGCTCAGGAGGGAGGACATTTCTTTTCTTTTAACACTTTCTAATGGGGGAAAGCTACACAGATTTGACGAACTTCCGTGAAATTCCTGCATGAGCGAGCGCCACGACTTCATCTCGGTTTATCCTCCGACCACTCACCTTTGGTTCCAAGCTGTGCTTCTGAGCCCCCCTCCTTTTTCTCCGTTCATCCCTCTTCTCACTCCTCACTCCCCCAGTTAAGATAATTACAGTTCGTTGTGTGTCAGTGTGTAGGGGGGGGATGCCAGCCTGGCTGAAGGCTGATTAGTTTTTAATCATGAAGTGGCACTTGAGTAAACAGGGAAATATTCTCCTCATCACTCCGGAGAGGAGACAAACGCGTTTGTGTGTGTATGTGTGTGTGTGTGTGTGTGTGTGTTACGTGTGTGTGTGCTGGAAATAGTTTGTGTACGAGCTGGATGGATGTCCTTGGGTGCACCACAGACAGACAAACGGTAAGTTAATTAACCAGTCAGGCAGGCAGTCAGTCAGTAATGTAGTTATTCATTTAGTTTGCCGGAGAGTTGGTTAAGTGCACGGGGAATGTGCTCTCTGTCGGCGGGGTGTCCTTGAAAGTGCGGAAAAACAGACACACACACAGACAGATCAGCACCGAAAAATGAATCCGTCGGCATGTCGGTAAGTTAATCAGGGATTCAGAGAGTTTGTGTGTTGTTCAAGCAGGTTAAACGGTCGACTGGTCGTTCAGCTTAGACCTTTTCTCTACAAATATTTGGAAGATGTTCAAAATGGAGGCATTCAAATGCTCCCAAAAACTCAATGCCGACAGCAGTGGGTAGTGGGCAGGGCTGAGGCCTGTTTTTTTATCTCAGATTTGAATAAACTGGGAATACTAGACATTGGTCCCCAAAGTTTTGAGGATCTACAAAGGCTCTTTGACTTGCTTTTTGACTGTATTTTCTGCTCTGACCGGGGGAATTTAGGTACATGAACTGAGGCAGTTCTCATAATAACTGAAGGCTAACGTCAAATCATAATTAAAAGAAACTTCGGAATGCAAGAAGTGTATTTACCTCATAACCGTTTTAACATTAAGTCTCATTTAAGAACTGGCCAGCTGAGCAGGGCCAAGCAAAATCATTGGTTTTTATATAGGCCGAAAAATGTTTGATATCGTAATAGATTGGGTTTATTAAGAGTCACACCCACAAATGTTTGTTAGTGGGAGTATACGGTAGATCTACTTCTGTCACAGGGTCAAGAGGAGTAAAGCATTATGTTGTAGACGGCAAAGGAGAAAGGACGAAGACCAAGTCAGTCATTACAGTTAGGACTTACTTCCATTCATAAAGGCCTCTCTGGCTCATTTTGTTCAATTGATGATCTTGAAAAGGAAAAGTATTGACTACTGACAAATGGAGGAATTTCTTCTCTTACTGTACTCCAAAAGATCAATACAAACACCAGATATAGCACGTCTTTATGTCAGCTGTGTAGAGCATCGGCTACATGTCTGCAGGTCATGTTTGCAATTAGCTGAGTTAAAGGTTCATCACCGTTTCGGGCTGAACTTTAATGTTCCTAAATGTGGGCCGTTCCAGTGAGTCACGTCACGAGAAGCCTCTGAGTCGCAGGCGGCTCTTCACGCAGAGCATCGCCGACTTCTGGGGGTTTGATGAGTCAATCTGAGGCCTTTTTGATGTTGTTTGTGTCTTGTTGTGTGTCTGAAACAGAATACAACAAAGGAGAGGGCAGGCAAAGGGCACTTTTGCACGGCAGAGAAAACAGAAAAGAGAACAAAAAAAAAAGAACGGTAGGACAAAAATAAGTGTTTGTTGGCTTAAGGGTACAAGAGAAAAGCATTTGTACAAAACAATCAGTAGTTTAGTAGAAACTAAATATATATATATATATTACTGAGATATATTTCTGAATGTGATAGTTTTATTTACTACTACATCTGAGTTGGGCTTATAAGATTCATACTGCGGCGCTAAAGGCTAAATTTCTTAATACTTGTAAAATGTAGTTTTTACCTCTATTTTAAATCTCATCAAGCCTCACAATCTTTTGCTAACACATATACAAAGATGAGAAACATGCACACAACTTCTCTGTATGGTCACTGTATGCATAACTTCTCAACATTTACTCTTGGATTCCCTCAAAATCCTCAACACAGATCTCACCATTTCGGGGACATCTTTTGCCTCTCTTATCAAGTGTAACCATCATCCTACTACATTGGAAGTAGATTTCCAAAATCAGGAATCCAACATGCTAGTTGGCTTAATGAAAGCAAAGCCTTCGCATTATTGTTTGGAATCCTGTCCTTTATGATCAACATCTGGGCAAATTTGGTGTTTCTAGTGGCTGATCAGGCCTCTACATTATCATCATTATGAGGCATCTCATTGATTCTGACGTAGAAGAAGACACGAGAGCTATTTGAGCTATCATCCCGCTGGCACCGAAGAGAGAGGGGGGGATACAGTAAGAAAAAGGGGCAGATGAATTTCAATGAGTGCCAGAAAAAAAGCTGGAGCCATCACACACACGCACACGAATTTAACGCGTCTTTAACCGACTTGTCGTTGCAAATCTGAGGCTAATTCGCTGCCTTATGAATGTGCCGGTTAGCCGACGTCCCAAAGCCAGGCGGTCGGTCGCTGTGGCGCGCGGGGGGGGGGGTGTTAAAAGAGGTGCTGCCGCAGTGGCACGTGCACGTGCCAGTTGTTTTTGGGGGTGTGTGTGTGCGGGTATGGGCGCCCAACACCCCCATCGGCAGCTCACAGATGGGTCGGATATGCAGGCTGGGCACAGAGGGGTTGGCTGAGCCTCGTGCCATATCAGCCAATAGCATCATTACTCACAATTAGACCCAAAGCAGATTAAGGAATACCAGCCATCCAACTAGGCAGCGGGAGGGAGAAGAGAAACTGCATCATTGTTGGCCTGCTTTTTAACCCTTCAGCTTGTGTCTGTTTAATTTCCACTCCACACCATCGAGTGTCCGAGCGTTTCTCCTGCGTGATCCGTTAACTCATTCGCTGCCAAAGACGTCTATAGACGTCAATTCAAATCCAACCGCTGACTGCCAAAGACGTCTATAGACGTCTTTTATGTTTTTCAATGCGAGTGGCTTGGGGAACGATCGGCTAAAGTTTTTCCGTAAATATCGGCTTCCAGACAGAGTATGCAGTAACAAATTGACCCTCTAGGTGGCAGTGCCACTTTTGATGGGAGATTAGCATAGATTGTAGGCAAATAAAAACAAACGCAATGGTTCGCTATGCGAGAAATGTCGCCGGTGAGACGCACGTCGAAGAAGAACGGAATAAGGTAGAAAAAAAAATTTTTTCCTGATGAAAGAAGAGAGTCTACTCTTTCTTTTGGCGTGTTCGGTGTTTACATAGCCACAGCACAAACTATTCTGTGGCTCTTGAAAAATCAGTCAAAATGCTCAAAAAACTCTGGCAGTGAGCGACTCTCTGTTCTGAAAATGGCTGGCAGTCAATGAGTTAAAATGTTGGCGTTCGTTGGCCCTGCTAACAGCTAACAGCTACGATTCCACCCACCCTGGAGTTGCCTCACTTCTAATGGTTACACAGAAACGTAGGCTGAAATCTTCCGCTGATATCGGCGGGCCATCAGGGGAGGCGGAAAATTTGGTTTTGCCCGCGCACGCCGGTAATTTCCAATCAGTCATCCAGATGGGAAAATAATTTTGCCGGAGGTTTTTATTGCAATCCAGGGAACGCCAAACGGGCAGAGGGATGAAACATCTCGACCCTGATGGAAGCAGCCGCTCTGCCTCTGGTTTCGCGCCGGAGAGGTGGATAAACCGGTCCCAAACGTCCAGATCAATTGCGAGCCTGAGCTGAAATCCTGCTTTAGTGTCATTAAAAGAGCAGATTCCGGCACCGGCTTGAGCTCCTTCAGCCTCTGGTGTTTGGGCGTTCTGTGGTTCAACAGCTTTGTTCAAAATGAAAAAACAGTGTCGATTCTGTTCTTTTTTTTAAGGTGAAAATTGGAAAAATGCGTAAATCGACAAAGACTTTGCCACGTAGAGGTGCGTAAATTGGGAACCTGGGATTAGAAATGCATGAATACAGTGAATCTGTGTTTAGTTGTCCTGGCCGAGCCAGGACATGTTCATGACGGATTTCTTTCTATTTTCTTGTGCCCTAAAGGTTATCGAATTGTAGTCTAAATTGATTCTTGATCTAAATTGAATGACTATCAATCAAAGTGCATCCTCCTTTCTGTATCCATGCTTTCAAGACTAATATTTATGAATTGTAAGGAAAAGGATGGAGCTCATTTATATGTTTTTTTATCTATTTTTCTTCATGATATAAGATCGTCGGTTGTTATTTCTCCCCCTCTCATTCTCAGCTCTATATCATCTGCTTAGTCTCCCCCATCTGCCCTCCTTTCCTCTCCTCTTTCCCCCGTCTCCTCTCTCCTCGACATGCTCTCCTCTCCCTCTCCTCCTTCTTTCCTGACAGAGCTATGAATAACAATTAGAGGATATACAAGTCACACAGAAACCGTTTAAAAGTTTGAAATCACTTCTCTGGAGAGTACCAGCCGGCCTCAGCCTGAGGGGGGGGGGGGGGGGGGGGGGCAGCGGCTAAACCAGCTCCGTTACAGAGGATACCGACAGAAAAAAGGGGGGAAGCGGCGGGATTATTATTTCTCCTTTGCCCTGTTGACTGCCAGTCCTCAGTAAGGAGAAGATTATTTATCAGCCGTTCCTGTCTGGTGCCCAGAGAGTTCTGGTTATAATGTGAGAGAGGCAACACAAAGAAACTCCTCTGATTGTTGTCGTCATGCCGCCGTGGCTTTAATAACAAGCCGGTAACAAAGAAACGCCTTTGGCTCGCTGCTTATTAAACAGGCCGCCGCCACAATAAAACCCGGGTTCAAGGTGAAGGCGGGCTTTTATTTCATTTTGGAAGAGGAGCCCCCGCAGTCGGGTGGCACACCTTTTCATTATCTGAGCAGAATGATTTGGCTCGGAAACGGTGAGCCAGAGCGGGAATAATCTGCAGGCCGATAAATCAATCGGTCCACGTTTGGCCAGGGAACAAACACGGTCGTTTTTTTGGTGTCTTAACGTCCAAAACGTTGGCTTTTTAGATTGGCCGTTTTGGAGCATTTTGGAAAGAATTCACAAGCGCGAATTCATGTGGGACACTCACTTATGGCTGGTTTGGCTTCAGAAAACAGCCCAGAGAGGCCAAATTCAAAGAAGAAAACTAGTGAAAAGAGGTTGACCATCCACCACAATGAATTCCATCATTTCTCTCCCTCATTTGTTTTTTCCCCCCTCCGAGTCCTCCATGCGGATCATCACATTCCTTCAGATGGAGCTTATTTGAGACCGCTTTGCTGAAGCTTTCTACGCAGACTCTCCATCTCTGAAAGTCTTCTTCTTACCAGAGATGTTTAAAGTTTACTTGAGTAAAAGTAGAAGTATTCTTTAAACATCATACTTAAGTGGAAGTACGGAAGTACTCCATTTTTTTTGTACTTAAGTATTGTAAGTAGAAGTATTTAAAAAATTTCTACTCAAGTATTGAAAGTACAAGTATAAGTAAAAGTAGAGGTACTGTGTATATTTAAAAAAGTTTGATAGGTATTGTTTATATTATTTCAAAGGTGTGAAAGGCCATACAGGTGTTTACAAAAACAGAAAACTACATCTGCATTAGCAATCAACAGCACTTCATCTACTATTAGTTATTATTCCAGAGTCAGAATCCTGAGCTGAGCCTTTATGCTAGCATGTAGCATACAGCTAGCCAGCTAGGTTAGCTTTAGCTAACGTTATCATACAACTAGGTTAGCTTTAGCTAACGTTAGCTGCTACGTCCTGAGTGAACAGGGAGAACTGAACTAGCGCTTATTTACTAGCTTATATGACATTGTATTTTTTAACTTACCTTGATATGCTTCTTCAGATTAGACGGGAATTTTTGAAGGCTATAATTAACAATCTTTCAGGAGGCTTTTTTTTAATAGGCTATGCTTGATCGTTCAAATCGGCCAATGAGGAGCCAGCTTCACAAACCCTGACAGAGCTATCTATCATTACGTTTACATTTCAGTAACGATTAACGATTCAGCCTGTGAAAAATCGATCGGAGTAAAAGTATTGAAATAATCAAAAATATGTAGTGGAGAAAAAGTAAAAGTAGGGGAAAAAATATCTACTCCAATAAAGTACAGATACTGCATTTTGGTACTTAAGTACAGTACTTAAGTAGTTCTACTTCGTTACTGAACATCTCTGCTTCTTACCATCCTACTCCTAAAAAATGGAGGCTAGGATGGAGCACAAAGGAAGGCTATTCTGCCTCCCAGTCTCCCCCTCAACGCTGCCAACACTCCACCTCTGTCCCCTATTTTTGAATCCCCCTCCACAAACCAATTTCCACCAGTCACCTCTGTCCCCCCCGCACTCGCTCACACTGGCTAATTGAAATTGACACGTTTAATTTTGCCCCACAGCCAGCTTCATTCCGGTGATGGATGGCACTGGATGAATGTAATTGAACTTTGGAGAAAAGAGGAAGGAAGCAAAGGAGCAGACATCAATTAACATAACCTGACTGGCCACTTCATTTATCAGCGGGGACTAAAGGCTTGATGGAATAGAAAAGAATAGAATAGAACGGAGCAACAAGTCTTAAAATGGGAATAATTAGGAGCTAAAAATTAACATATGCCCATTACGTCTTTCCGGAACTAAGAACAAACCTGTGTCATGTGAGTCTTTTTTAAAATATGGAGTCTTTTATTATTTGGGGGGCCTATCTATTACTATTGTGCATATTTATATTGTTTATTAACTCTATTAACTCTGTTTTTTGGGCATCGTCTCTTTAGGAAAATAAATAAACGCGTTCCTGAAATGTGTCAGGATTGGTTCTGAGATTTGAAAGACATAGTTTCACAAATAAATTATTCTTTGGTCGAAAGATGGAAGATGAATTGACGTGTCAAGCAGTTTTGTTATGGTTCATCAATGTATTTAAATCATCATATAAATCCTCTACTCATTAATACGATGTTTAGGTTTCGCTGCAGGTATTTGGGAGATTTTTGTACTCAAATGGATTAAATATCACACAGAAAAGAAATGTAGGTACCGCAGAGGCAGACAAAATCCAGAAACACACACACACACACACACACACACACACACACACACCCAGCTGGTGTAACCTCACACATCTACACACTCACCGAGGACGCCAACTTTAAAGCAACCACTGTTTGAAGAGTGTTTACAAAGCTTCCAGGCAAAACACCACTTCCACACTTTCTTCCCCTTCTTCTCACCCACATTTTTCTTCATCCTCCTGGATCCCCCATCCCTTTTTTTTTCATCACTCCATTTCCTCTTCCGCTCGCTCCGTCTCTCCTTTGGCTAATTAGATCGAGACATATAGCGGCCGTGTGACAGTATTCTCAATAGAGAGTTGGGGCAATATGAATAATTGAGAAGCCATTATCCCCTGCTATTACACCCTGACAGAGCAACGCGGAGAATACCTCGGCCACCTCCATTTGTCACCGTTTCAGCCCGCCGCTAATTAATAAATGGACACATGTTTTCTTTTATTCAAATGATCGTCGTTAGCTGTGCCGGCGCAATGAGTGACTTCCATAGGAGAATGCAGATAATTTGTATTCAAGCCAAATCACCAAGCTTAAACCCAATTATCCTCTAGTCTAGAACATTATTTACCAGTAAAAGAGGGCACGTGTTGTCAAATCTATGTCCATGAGTCAAATCTGACTGATGGGTTCAATTTTTTATTTATTATTTTAAAAAAAGGATCAACTTTGTGGAATCTTATTGTGGTTATGATGGGGAATTAGCAAAAACTGAACATGCTCAAAACAAGAAGCCCACACACAAATGTTCAGGTCTGATGAAACTAATGTCCCTTTTTCACATTTTGGCCCAAAGCTCTCATTTTTGTCCTCTTGTGGATGTCCACCGCAGCTGGTCTCATTTCTCTTTCCTTCAGGTTTGATTTGGAGTGCAGCCCACACTGCCTCTGTCTGGCAACGCCAAAAATCTAGCTACTTCATTTTAAACCGGAGGAAGAACAGAGTCTGAGACTTTCTTGTTTTGTTTCTTTTCACAACTCGATGTGCAGGGAAACATCTTTCTTTGCAGGGAAACATCTGTTCCGGGAAAAAGCACATAATGGTAAAAAAAATAGAGAGAATTATTCAACCACTGTTATAACCCCAACCCCGTCACACAGCAACACTTTTGAGTGCATCTCACTGTGCAGCTGTCAACAACTTATGGTTTTCTTTCCTTTCTCTGGTCGACCCGTTTGTGTTGTTGGAGCAACATGAGCATCGAGGTTCACAATGTCACACTGGCTGTTCTGGAGTCTGCCAGGGGTGAAAGGCTCCTCTGTTATTGCTCTATAAAAGCAGGTGGCAAGCAGCAACCATTCCATTTACCCGTAGAACTCAAACGGTTCAGTATCAGAATATATAATCCTGTTCACTCAACCGTTTTAGTTTTGTTTCATGTTACTACAGAAATGTGCCAGAAAAAGCTTGAATAAAATGTTAAAAATTACCTTTTTTAATGCTCTGAAGCAACAGTTTACATGTTAAAAAAGATGCTTTCTTATTTATATGAACCACTCCAGTTAAAGGTTCCTTCTAAACTGCCCAAACCAGAAAATTAGAAATACTTATCGGAATTTTTGGGGCCAGAGTCTTTTAAACCTTTTTCTCTGTCTTTTACCATCAACTGATAGTTGAAGACTGCTTTGGCAATCTCACAGTGCTTTAATTCCTGTGATGAAATGTGTGTAATGAGTCTAATTCCGCATCTATAAGTGAAATAAACACATTTTGTGCATTCGGTAACGCGCTTGCTCTTTAAAAAGCTACCCAAAAAAGTTTGTTTTGGCTTTCTAAGACCTATGAAAAGCCACATTAAAGCCAAAAGCCAAAAGAAGCCGTAATGCTGGGAGAGCCTGGTGGCTCCCGGAGAGCAGACGGTGTGGGGGGGGGGGCGACCTGTGCCCTTACATTAATTATAGTGGCTGATAACACAATCTGACACAGCGGTGCAATAGTGCACAACTGGAGCGATGAAGGTTAGGCAACTTTTGTTGGAGATTAACAAGCATAGAAATAATTATTAAAAAAGATTAAACAGCCTTTCCTTTTTCATTTAGACATCATTATTTTATTACGTGTCTTCTGTCAACCTAATTATTTCAATGACCTTCATGACAAATGGGAAATTCATTTGAATGTTTTATATCGAGAATGAATAGAAGAAAGTTTGATAAAGAGAATTAAACTTCTGCATATAGGCAGATGTGCAATGCCCTGAGCAGATGTGAAAAGGCTCCAAACTCTTTTAAATGGTAGAAGACAGAGAAAAACACAAAATGATATAGATTGTATGCCTTCATTTACATTTAAATGCAAATGTGAAAGCAGGTTATTACATATCAATTGTGATTTTTAAAAAACAGACACAATCACTATAGTCTAAAATAATTGTGTTTTGTTAGCTTTTATAGATCTACAGTGAAGGATTTTGATTTAAACCATCATACAAAAAGAAACTTTTAAAATTGTCCATGAAATTGTACGATAATAGAGTGATGTTACATTTGTCTACTTTACACAAAGTTAACAAATTTTATAATACTTGAATGCTTTCCATCACAAGAAGTTTTTTTTTTCAGCAGGAGATAAGATGGTAGATAAAAATGGCCCTGAATGAAACAAAATAGAATAAAAATTAAGTTTAAAGAATGTCACATTTTAATCAACTCAGCCAATAAAATTTTTCACTGTGAATTCAGATAAAAAACAACATTTAGCCCTGATCCAAAGTGAAGGCCATATCAGTACTGAAGCAGTCTTATGATGCAAACATTTGAGAGAAGGCAGAGATCATGTTCTACCCCAAAAAGATACAGAGATGCTCCACTTCATCTGCAAAATTTAGGATGGATTCACTGAAAAATGCATTTGCCTTGGAAGGCAAACCTTTTAAGGTAGGCGTTAATACGAAAATAACTCCATCAAATACAAGTTATTTCACAAAAAACAGGTATGCCCCATCAGTCAAAGGTGTGGACACGTTTAACTTTTATATGAACGAATAAGTGTTAACAGTAGAGTAATAAGAAAACCGCCTGTGACTGAGGGCACCCTCTTTGTATGTGTAAGTATGTGTTATATTGCATTTAAAACGACAGGAAAACAACGTTACCTGCTTAAATAATCAAATAATAACATGACATATTCATGGACCAAATCCTGATGGAAACATACAAACAAACATTTAAAAGATACATACAAGCTAATTGTAAATCAGAAAGTTCTGCTGCAGAATCCTAGTGGTTTGTCCATTTGCTACTTTGTATACCTTTCAGGGCCTCTAAAAGTACAAATTTGTGCATTGGGGGTTCATTTTTCAGCCACACGGAGTGCATAAGTCATGACAGCGTTCCAGGAAAAGTGAACGTGAAACATGATTTTACCTCCATTTATGACAGTGTTGTGTACTACCTGAATCACGATTCAGGAAGTAATCACAGAGCCCTTACTGATGAATGAAAAACAGAATGCCATTAGCTCTGTTTGTTTGGGTTATGGCTCCTAAATGCCCCATAGCTATTATGCTGACATTATGGTAATAATGTTTAATGTCTCCCATTTGGTTTACCAGAACAGCCTTCCACAACGTGGATAACAAAAGAGAGGTTTTTATTTGTTTGAGAGTAGTTTAGTTGCAGGTAAATATTCTGTTTGTTCTTTTTTTCCTGATGTGAAGTTGGTTATAAATAGCAGGGTCAGTGAGGTATTCGAGCATGTTGAATGCCACAGGAATCATCTCGGTATTTTTAGAACTTTCAGACCTCTGTTTTTCGCAGATCTATCCTACAGCATGCATCCATTTCACTGCGAGTGTGCACATACCTGCTAAAAATCTGAGAGTCACTGGGGAGCGAGCTAAAGTAGGGCGAAAAGCACTAGTTGAACCCAAATCCGACGTACACGCTCAGGAAAAAAAAGAAAAAAGAGTAAAAAAGATGTGTGATGTGAGGAGATTATTTCTGTCGTGCCACGGGAGAACTGCCGTATGAAAACAATTAGTCTCATTTCTGCAGGTTTGATTAACACTGTACCTAATGTTTGAGCCCCCCAGCCCGGGGGCCACAGGGGACCGGACTAATTAAAACATATATCCTCAGCTTTTCATTGCCAGCTAATTAAAACATACTGTACCTTCAATCATCAGAAATGGCTAATTTAATCGTATTAAACTTTTCATGTTGGTTGCTGCCTAATTAGTTCATATTACTCTCAGTGCATAATTGTGGGCTAATTAAAACATATACCTCTGGTCTTTATATTTTGGCGTGCTTCTATAGAATGATGATTTCTTTTTGTCTAATTCAGGGGTTTTGAGCCTTTTTTTTCACCCCTCAGTAGGACATAAATCTTTGTTAAGGGAATTGCTGCTCTGAAATGAGCCGGTCGGCATCCGTTTGCAAGCAATCCTTGTCAGAAACAAATTAGAAGAATTTGCTGTCAATGACGGGGTTTAAATATAAATGTTTCAGGACATATAAATATGGTGAATTGCCGAGATATCCATCATTTAAGCAGATTTAGTGGTTTCAGTAGAAGAAGCCAGAGGCAAAAGGGGGAATTAAAGGATCTCTGTTACTTTTAGTTTTTTTCAAAGTTAAATTACTGACAAAATTATCCAAAAGGGCTCAAATGATAAAGAAAGCGAACTATTTCTTTACTCGAAAACAAAACATTTAACTTATCACGTGCTAAAGTTATGTAAAACACTGGTTTGGGCACTTTGACTTGATTTAATCAAACTGATTAACTCTCTTGCAGTGATTTACAATGCATCTAAATTAAATCTTAAAAAATAAGACTGTTGTGTGATAAATTGTTGTCGATCATGTTTGTAGTAGCTCCCTGCCATCTGGTTTCAAGGTATATGTAATTATTGTCACAGCAGAAGCAGAAAATTATGCATTAAGAGGCATAAAATGAATAGGCCTCAAGATTAATTTGAAAAATGTATCTAAAAAACATGTTACAGCCACTTTAATGCCCTTATTTTCACCATCTTGACAGCTTTACCATGATTATGATTGGCTGAAAGACAATTTACAAAAACTACCAAATTTTAACTTCGGATGAAATATTTGAATTGAAAGCAAGGCTTATCTTTTATATTACCATGTTAGGGAAAGCACCTAAATTAAAGGCATGAGTATCATTTAAGTTTACACCCAAACAAAAGCAAAAAGGAGGGAAGTTTGTATTTAAATGAAACAAAAAGGGTTCTCCTGGGCAGGAAAGAAAACCCCAAAGCGGAAAACTTTCCAACAAAGAGAACCGATGCACAGGCTGGAAGATTAAAGAATCTTAATTACAAACAGATAAATAAGAGACCTCAGAAGACAGAACACGAGTGAAGAAAAGGCGAGAAGAAAAGGAAACCAGAGGGAGTGATGAGAAGATGGAGAGCAGGTGAGTGCAAGCAGTAACTTAAACTATATTTAAACACAGCAAAGGAAGTAAAACTCAAAATAACCAAATAAAAACAGCACGATCCCAGAATAATCCGCCCGAGTTTTTGATTCAATGCATTAAATGGTAGTTCCGTCCTCGATTAATTATTTCTGTTTGTTTTGCAGGGTGAGGAAATTCTTGTCCACTGTATTAATATTAAATTGCGTCACGTACGTGATTATCTGGACTCTTCTGGATAGCCGGCGGGCTTTTGGTTCCGCAGCTACGCTCCCCATTCATCAGCTAACAGAATATAATTCAAAGGCATTCATTGTGATATCAAACTGTCAATGACAAAAGAGAAAAAAGAAAAGAAAAAAACTCACGGAACAGTGTTTATCATGCAGGTTTAATAACCTTGGCAGTCCCAAGACTCAGACTTAAGGATTCATAGATATTCAGGGTTTCACAAAATGCAAAATAATGCATTCATTTACAACTTAACACACTCAGTCATCATTTGAAATTACTTAAAAATACCAAAAAAAAAGAATTGATAGTGATATGGAAATCCTCATTTAAAACAAAAAAGGGGGTGGCATTCATTTACAACCTAACACCCTCAGTCATCATTTGACATTACTTAAAAATACCCCCAAAAAAAGAAGAAACAGAATTGATAATGATATGGACATCCTCATTTAAAACAAAAAAGACGTGGTCAAACGTCGATAGTGTCTCAGAGTAGCAGAATTAGAAAAACGATCAGTTAAAAATCAAATAGAAATGAGACTACGAGGCGTTTCATAAATCAACAGAAGAGGGAGATGGGGCCGGTGGACAAGAGCTGTTGTTAGCATCACAGAACATAACCCTGTACGTAACATTAACAGGTTTTATTTCCTTCACAGTCGGGCTTTAACTCAACAACGCTGTAACTTGGGCCTCCTGCTGCTGCTTATCGGCAGCGGAGGGAGCAGCCAAAGGCCTCCCTCTGTTCTCCAAACAGCCTCAGTGTTCTCGGTTATGTCGAACACATCCAAAATCTGGTGCGGCACGAGTGTCTGAACACTCGAGCTGCTAATCTATCGCATCCATGTGGGCTCCACTGGCTTCAGATCTGAGGACGGGAAGGCCTCCGCCTTACGCTGAAATCACAGCTTAAAACGCTAACCGAGGACTTTCGCTTTATTATGGTTTGAGATATCAACAGCCAGTGTGATCACACGTGAACATAAAACAGACAATCTGTTTCACGCCACGTTAGTTTTGTGGTTTCATGCGATGCTTTTGGAACACAGACACAACCTCACCGGATCAGTTAGCAGTTGGCTGCATTACCCAAGCTAACGTCAGCATTATTTCATACTGTATCTCATTATGATGCCGCCTCTGCATATGTAAGGCTTAAGGAATCCATCATTTCTAATGTTTGGGACACAGGAACCTGAAAGTATTCATTCGTGGGTCAGAATTTACTTTTCCTCTGCGTCAGTCCAGCTCGAGACTCTCTCAAAAGTCCAAAAAATCTAAAGCTGAGGAACTCCTCAAGAACGACAGAGGAGCAGCTGGTTTCTTTCTTCGTAAAAATCTCTCTGGTTTAAGTATAAAAGTGCTGAGGTTAACTTGTAAACTTCCTTTTAACTGCCTGTTAAAAGGAAGTTTTTCCTTGCCTGTGTCGCCTAGTGCTTGCTCATGGTGGGAATTGTTGGGTTTCTGTAATTAACTTCAGAGTAGGGTCTGACCTGCTCTGTTTGGAAAGCGCTGTGAGACAACTGTTGTTGTGATGTGGCGCTATATAAATAAAATTGAATTGAATTGAATTGAACTTTGTAAAACAACAATATAAAAACAACCTGCTCTTTACATAACTCGGTCTCCTTGCTGTCCTTTAGCATTTGCTAAAATTTGAGCATGTTAACATGAATCCTCTCCAAACAGCATGCTGTAGTCGCCATATTTTGATCTCCTCTCACGTGACGCGACGGTCGCCTTTTTATTTTGTGTGTTTGCTGAACGCTACACCCGATTTTAGACACTTAAAAATGAGAAATTAATCCTAATGATTAAGCGAGCTTTAATAGTACTAAAATATGAAGTTTCCATTTTTTGTTTAAATGTTCTGAAGACATTAAAATGAGATATTTTGACCCAGTCTTTGAGCCCTCTGGACTAGCGCTGGACCTCGGTTTCTGGTGTGAAATGTGCTGCGTGTCCCCAGAAACATGTTGCACTTCTGGTGACTGAGACAAGCTATTTCCGCATAACAGAAAATCCCAGTGTGGATGACGTTAAGCCGGCAGTAATCCAGTTGTTCTTCAAATGAAAAAAGGACGGTAAAAAAAAACAAAACATAAAAACCAAACACTGAATTTGAATCAAGTCGGATTAAACTGGTGTGACATTCTGGTTTTGGCCGTTGACTTTGCGGAGAATACAAAAGAGTCACACAGCAGCCATTTGTGGGATTTACACCCCAGCACTGCCATCTAAAAGCTCCAATGAACATACATTTAACGGCAACCTAAAGCTCACAGAGTGAGCGCGAGGGTCTGTTTACACCGAGAAGAGTTAATAATTTAGCCGATTGAATCATTAAATACTCATTTTGCATTCTAGATGTATGTTCCACGCTTCAGTATTTCTCCTCAGACACCTGAAGGAACCAGGCTCATTAAGGCAGAGCTATTGTTGTGAGGACAGAAAGAGGCCTGTGCCTTAATGTATTATGGGTCCCAAGTCAGATGAATTCACCTCTAAAGAAGTCAATCTCTCTCTGAAGTGCACTCAATTCTGAAAAAGCACTAAAAAGCCCTGGTTTCTTTCAAATAGGAGCACAGGCTTTACACTTTAGATGAAGTTACACGGAGCCACAAAACATCCAAGTATGCACAAAGGAATGGGTTCCTATACTGGAAAAGAAAAAGATAAATACAAATACAGAAAAAAACTCAGATACTTCCCACTAAGCAGGCGGCGCTTTGGGGAGCCAACAATCTAAATTCAACTTGTCTCACTCCTGTTTTTATTAACTGGTACATTTGTTCCTTTTTTATTGGATTTTGAGCAAAAACACCTCTATCCGGGGAGTTTTGAATAGTCTTATCTTGAGATAGACTCCATTATCCTGGTTGGTGATACAAAAGTAGATCCAATGAATCAAACTGAATTGAAGAGGTCTTAGATCAGTTTTCTTTACACATTTTTTCAACAGAAATACTAAATTCTTTGTATCTGTAACAAAAAATACACATACATTTTTTAAGGTTTCAATTAAACTTATACTTTTACTTATGCATGTGTTTATAGGCCAAATTATGGATTTACACAATGTTTAAACAAAATAAAATAAAATAAAGTTACAAAACTTGTAGATATCACGCAAAAATTTTGCATAATGTGTAGAAATGTATTAACCTGAGAATTAATTAATGAAATAGTGATCATTCAACGGTGACAAAATGATAAAAATCTACCTAAAACGTGTAAATAAATTTGACAACATAGAAGTACTGTGAACAGTCATTTCTAAGCTGATTCTGAGGGCACAAACGTCCCTGGAACAATGCGTGTGCCGTTTCATCTGAGCTTTTTCTCACCAAGGACAGCTCTGACGTCTTTCACAAACTCCTAATGCCGAGCATGAGAAAAACGGAGAAGAGCAAAAAAAGCCCAGTGCACTTGTAGATAATCCGGTGCTGCCAATGCTCCTCCTGCCCAGGAGGGTAGAGCGGGACAAAGCAATATGCTGAGGAGTTAAGCCCGCTGTATCCCAGTAGCTGTGGCCCCGAGGCAACCATTGTCTTTAAGTTAAAAACGTGCCAATATCTGAGGGCGAGGAAGAACAACACTGAGAGACGCATAGACAGAGAGACGCCTGGAATGTGCAAAACACATTTATGGCCTTTGTGTTCGTAAATCGAGCGTGAAGTGGGAAGACCTTGTGGAAGAGGACCAGCGGAGCTCGGTGCTCATGCTTTTTTGTACCTCCTTAAGTCTCTGTCGAGCTTCGATTAGTAAACACTTATGTTTTTTTTCAGGGGGTACTCTTTTTTTGGGGGACTTTTCTTTTCGTACATTAAATATATCCAACAAACAACAACCAGCCACCTCTGAAAAATGCGCATCAGACCCCCCATGCTGACTTTGATGGAGAAAATCTCATTTTAGGGGGTTAGAATAGTGGAAAGTGTCCCTTTCTGTCATATGAGAGTTGGGGGTTCGATTCCCTTGACAGGGAGAAACATAACAGCCTCTGCTAAATGCATAAATATCAAATTTGCCTTCCACATGTTTCCAAAGTCCCACGTTGCCTCTCTCATCTTCTCATTCTTTGTCAACAGTTTCCTTTATTTCTTCTTTTTTTAAACAAATAAACTAAAACACTTTTAGTATGTCTTTCTTCACACGGATCTAGTTTCATATCTACCATCTCTTGATATTTTTCCAGTATCTGGACCCAACAGGAAGCCGCAAACAGACACATCTGTTCTCGTCATGTTAACATCTGCACCGTTTGAGTGTGTGAAGTGTTTCGGTAACGACAATCTGCGGCACGCGTTATATAGCATAAGTACAGTATAGGAACCAGTAAACCTGCTTCTTCTCTCCCTCTGCTGACTGCCAAATCACCAAGGATTTCGTCAGAAACAACAAATCCGTCCTCTCGTCACAGAGCGCTTTGCTAAAATAAAGACACGCATATTCTTTTCTTCCACTCGCTTCTCCTCCTCCTCAACCTTTTTTTCTTCAGCCTGCCCCCTCACCTTTCTTTTCTTAATACACACAAACGGAATATTTCTGTCACCAGCGCCATTGAATTTAAGCTTCTCCCTCACAGGCTGCACGTCGTGGCTTTTCAAAGATATCGCCAGCAGCACAAAAACAAAAGGGGCCCCTTTATTGCTGCATTCCTCAGAAGATGGTGGATTCATGAAGTGGCAAAGTCAAGATTACCCAGTAATTCTGCTCTGCTCAAGTGTTTTAATGCTCACAGTTTAAATGTCATTATTATTTGAACACGTAATGTCGTAGGAGGCTGCTTGCAGAAGGATTAATGGAGTTTGTTTTAATCTCAAACTGGCAATAGAACTTGCTAAAACTATAGATTTATGAGCGAAAAGGGGAAATAGAACACTATATTAACATAAGCACTCAAGCTAACCTGGTGTTTTATAGTCTGAGCTGTGGTTGCGGGCTGTAATTTTGTTGTTTACTATTAAAAAAAGAGCATGAATCAAACCATTCTTTCTCCACAGAGAGAAAGCCACCAAAATGTTCTCATTAGAAAAACTGAAATCCTGCACATTTTCATTCATTCATGATGTCAACACAGAAATCCTCTCTTCGATGACTGAGCCAAACTTGAACTTTGCCACCTCCTGCTAGCTTTCGTCTGTCGGAGGCTTGCTGGGAGAGAACGAGCACATGTCAGCCGACGTTCACGTTCAGGCTGATTGAGATACAGGTTTTTTCGGAGCATGTGGTGAACTCTGCTGAGTCACAGCTGGCGGTTTTCTCCATTTCCTCGGGAAGGAAGGTAGATTTAGCCAGACTGCTGCCAATAAATGATTGTTTCAGCCATTCATCAAACAGGGCTGCAATTTGCTCTGTTTTGATAATGAGAACGATTCCTGTTTAACATAGACATTGTGAAAACGAGGCAGAGTTTGTGGATGATACTTGATCTGTCCCGGCAATTTGGCAAAACCACAGCAAATCAGAAAAAACAAGAGGAAAAAAAATCCTGCTTATTTGAACATTTTTGCAGATGTACAACTTTCAGCCGAAGACTGAAGATACAGTTGAACATCAAAGTTATAGGAAGAATACTTCAGTAAGTATTTGGATAAGAACCCTGCAAGACACACGTTAACTGGAAGTACTAGCATTATTTCCTGATGAATGAAACAATTTTTAACATGTGTTATGCATTTTTGTGCAGTGGTTATTACATTAATTCACATTTTGGACCTTCTGCATGTCATCTTATGTCGAATATCTCCTAAATGTCATAATTATCATCCATGGGACTGTTTACTAATACGTAAATCAAGCATTATTTATCCATAGTCACATAAACGTGTTCACATGGATGCTACTTTGACCCTTTCCTGAGTACTTCTGCTGAGCATAACCGTTGCAATTAAAGAACATTTGATCATTTTGAAGACTAAACATGAGTAAATCTGCTCCCTCAGAGGAATAAGCTCTTTGGCTCGATAACTGTGTGACTTCTCTTAACTTGGAAGGACGTTCTTGTAGGGCAACGTTATCAAAGCCTGTAGCAAACTGTGGGAACACAAAGGAGACATTACCTAACCCTCTGTGTGTGAAAATATTCTCGTGAAGCGTAAGAATTCATTGGAAATCCTCCGCGCCGAAAGGTGGTGAAGCCGACACAGTCAGTCTCTGCCAAGCTGCTGGATGTACTCTGGATGTCAGGCTGAGGCAGATTAATGTTACGAGATTAAGCTTCTTTATGAGAGAAACTGTGATTGTTTTCTGTACTGTACGGGGTGCAGCTGTGTGTGAAATCAAGTTGTTGCCGCGTTACAAGAAACATGATCCTTTCTTTTTTATTATAACAAACATATTCTAGAGGAATCAGGGGCCTCTGAGCTCCTGCTGCAGAAATGAAAAGCAAATGCTCTGTAAGTGCGGAAATCTGAAAAGAATCCTTCTCCATAAGAAGGATTAACCCAAAGACATGTTGAATATCACACCATAATCAAGGAAATATCGGCTGAGAAAGAGAAAAAGGACTTCCATTTAGTAAGAATTCACAAATAAACTCAAGAAAAGGAATTAAAAATATACATATACATTTTTTTTCTGCTTATGTTCCATATGCATCTTATTAGTAGTAAAAGTATTCATTTAACACATTTTTTTCTACATTTCCTTCATTTGAAATAAAGATATTGGCTGGAAGTCAAAAGATTTTCACTTTGATGGCAGTTGGAGTTAATCTCAAACACAGATCATCATCATTCTCGGAGTAACTGCTTCATAAAAATTGTAATTTGCATGCCTGTCTTATTTTTGTCGCTGGTTGTTGGAGAATTTAATCAGCTACATAATTAAGACGATGAGTGCATGTTGGCGGGGGGATTTAAATTCCGCGTGGGACGATATCCGAGATGCTGAGTCAGATTTGGACATTTTTGGATGCTTGCTTCAGATGAGCGGGAAAGGAATGATCAACACTGTCAACAGCTGTATTAAGATCTATAGCCAAAGCGCCCGGGTCATTCATCACTTAAAGGAGAGCTGTCTCAGGGCGATGAAGACTTCTGCAGCTCGACTGGAACTTATCAAATGACTCAATTCAGCCAACCTCAAAGCGTTGTGCCTTTCATTTTAGAAAAGTGAAGCATCCAGAGACACGACCATTTATGTATATTTGAGTGGGCCATCCATCCTCATTTAGCTCACATATTATTGTGCGTGTACATAGAAAGCTTGTTTTCCTTTCCTCTTTTGGGGGAACTCTTACCTGTCCTCCACTCTGGCAGACTGAAGATGTGAGGGAAGAGCAGAGAAAACTATAAAAGCAACGGAATCGAACCCGGAAGCCCGTTTAAAGGCATCCATCCATCCATCCATTATCAATACCGCTTATTCCCTGTTGGGGTCGCGGGGGGAACTGGAGCCTATCCCAGTGGTCAACGGGCGAGAGGCAGAGTACACCCTGGACAGTCCGCCAGTCCATCGCAGGGCCACACACAGGACAAACAACCACTCACACTCACATTCACTCCTAAGGGCAATTTCCCCAATCTCCAATCAATCTAACATGCAGGTTTTTGGACTGTGGGAGGAAGCCGGAGAACCCGGAGAGAACCCACGCAGACACAGGGAGAACATGCAAACTCCACCCAGAAGGGTCCTGGTTCCCCTGGGATTCGAACCCAGAACCCTCTTGCTGGGAGGCGACAGTGCTAACCACCACACCACTGTGCCGCCCCGTTTAAAGGCATCTACACTATTAATGTGTCTTACTAAATATTGAATAGGCGCCATAATTCAGCTCATTGCTTGAAATCAAGTTAAAACATTATGGCTTTGGGGTTAATGGGTAATAAACAGGCTCATGTTTTCACGTTATGGTACATTTGAAGAAAACTTGAGACAAACAGACACCAAAAAAAACGGAAAGCTAAGAAAAGTGGAGGTGGTGGAGACACAGGAAGCAGACAACAGAATAAAACAGAACATGGGGACTAACTGAAGGAACTCTAAACTAAGAAACCACAAAAGAAAAGAAGGGAAAACTTACAAACCCGACCTGAAAACAAAACAAAAATAATGAATCAACCCAAATTAATCAAGGAAATTCCAGGTAATATCCATGATTTCACATCTAGAAGAGTTAATCTTCTCATTCTTTGTCAAATTGAAGGGGACGCCATAAGGGAAGGGGGGGGGGACGTGTTTGCAGCCATCAA
The DNA here is from genome assembly GCA_013363375.1 of Menidia beryllina. Lineage (NCBI taxonomy): Eukaryota > Metazoa > Chordata > Actinopteri > Atheriniformes > Atherinopsidae > Menidia > Menidia beryllina. Next base: position 16,286,580 of record JABUIW010000010.1, on the reverse strand, counting down.
TAAGACTTAATGTTTACAGCAATGATGAAAGAGCTATATGAATAAAAAATTAACACTACTGTGGGTAATTCATAGTGGGGGAAAGATCAGAGGGGTAGTCATTTTCTGTGGAATTAGCGCCTTTAGTTTGGTGCCATTGAGGCCATTGATACCACTTCTATATTCCTGCTTAGCTTTCCCACATTTGGATGAAGTTGTTTGAAATCCCACCAGTTCCTGGTTCTTTTTTGAGGACTGAGCGTTGTAAATAAGATGTCAACACGGCCCCTCGTGTTATCCTACGCGCATCCACAAAAACCGTTCAGGTTGTGCGACTAATTGCTCACATCGAGGTGTAATCAAGACTATATTTTACAACTATTTTCCAAGTATCTGTTTTGCGTGGAGAGACATTGGACATGTTTTAGACCTTTTGTTTCAGTGCAGCGATGCGGTGAAACCGGGATATGTTCTGCTTAAGGTTATCGTGCTCTCAGAATCTATGGCCGGGCCATGCCTAATGCGATTGGGGGGGTAACTCGACATCCCTTTGGGGGTTTTCCTCTGGCTGAACTTACACTGCAAGTTAGTAACACTGAAGAGATTTAACAGTTAATTGCCCCAATGTTCCACTCATACTTTTAATTTTAAGGTTATCTATATGGGTTTTAGCTTTTTTTTCTTAGGTTTCCTTTTCTAGGAAATGTCTCCAGTGGTGCTCCACTAGTCGCATACCACTGTCCCCAAGATGAGACCTCTTAGCTACACATGGGAACAAATACAACTCTTTAATAAGAAAATTTAATTTGACCAAAGCGTTGGGAGGCATTCCTACTTTGAATGTATTTAGCCTCAAAGCTCGACTAGGAAACTTGATGTTACTGCTCTTGTTTATGATTCCTGGAATCATAATTAACATCTCTAATAGCATCCGGAGATCCTGATTCCATGTTTGAGTAATCCTCAACATGATAAATGTTTAATGCCTGATCACAAACATGATTAATGTCTCTGGCACAGGATTCAATCTCCCCACCAGTGAAGTATTAAGGCAGCACACCACGCACATTACGTGCAGAGGTGCTTAAATGCATTTTAATCTGGCTCCACGTGCATTCACAAAGTCTTTCGAGGCTCCATTTATATACATGCGATGCAATGAATCTTTGCTCAAAACTTTCTGCATACATTTCATTTCATGCTCCTCACTCTGAACCCCGATGGGAAGCTGGAGCCTTTTGTCAGTCTTAAGGTCATCTAGGGTTGAGTGGACAACTCTGTAAAGTTTAATTCAAATCAGACCTCAAAGTTTCACTAGCAAACAAAGTATTTCCTTCCTTTCCTTCTTCTGTTCAGGTAACTTTTTTTGTCCATTCATTAGAATGTTTCCTCAGCCATTTTCAGAACAGAGAGTCCCATACTGCCAGAGTTTTTTGAGCATTTTGACTGATTTTTCAAGAGCCACAGAATAGTTTGTGCTATGGCTATGTAAACACCGAACACACCAAAAGAAAGAGTACACTCTCTTCTTTCATCAGGAAAAAAAAATTGTTTTTACCTTATTCCGTTCTTCCTCGACGTGCGTCTCACCGGCGCCATTTCTCTCATAGCGAACCATTGCATTTTTTTTTATTTGCCTACAGTCTATGCTCATCTCCCATCAAAAGTGGCACTGCCACCTAGAGGGTCAATTTGTTAGTACATACTCTGTCTGGAAGCCGATATTTACGGACAAGCTTTAGCAGATCGTCCCCCAGCCACTCGCGTTGAAAAACATAAAAGACGTCTATAGACGTCTTTGGCAGCGAACGGTTGTATTTGAATTGACGTCTAGAGACATCTTTGGCAGCCAATGAGTTAAAAAATAAAGATCTGCTCACTTTCTAATTCATTGTGTCCACTGGAAAATCTGTTTTAAGACAGGAAAACGAATAAAAATGGAGGAGAGAATCCACCGAAAGTAAGATGGGACTGATTTCAGGCCATTTTGGGGCTCAATCTGAAGGTGACATATGTGCCTCCTGAACCATAACTTGTATAATATGACCTTTTCTCTTTGGCACTTGGCTGAGTGTGTCGCTCTATCAATAACGAGAGCCGTCGGAGTCATGCGTCCATAAGCCGGTGACGTACTGTAATACCCCCCAGATAATGCCCTTCTCCATCCCCTGGCCTGTCTGTCTTTTTATTTGTTTGTGTCAGCTTTGTTTCTCTCTCTCTTTATCTCCGTCTCGTCTCCGTATTATGATTCAAGCCTCATCTCAGCCTCAGAAATTAATCTGAGGTTTCCACAATGAGCTTAGACGGTATTACATATGCAAACAAAAGTCTGTTATTAAAATTTCAGCCGCGCCACAAAAGAAGATGGAATACGTTGCATTTGGTGCGGTGGAACACAGTGTTCATTCGCAAAAGACAGGATTTAAACGAGGCAGATGAACATGTTCCCAGGCTCCGGCCTATGAGGAGACCCACTGACGTTAATCATCCATTCAGCTCCATGATTCACGTTATTAAAGTTTAACCAACAGCAATTGATTCCCCCTTGATTTATGTTGTGTAAGATTGCAGCTTAAAAACAAACGTATAGAAAAAATCGTGTTGTCTGAAAAAAGGCAAAATCCAGCACACAAAAAGGTTTTGATGCATATTTTTATCGATCGTTTAACAAACTATACATTTTGAAAGATGCATTGCTCCATCACAAAATGGAATATTTTAATATTCATGACGACATTCTAATTAGAGCGGATTAAAACCTGATTTCACTTCCCCACAACTAGCAACACTCTATTTAATATTTAGATCTCTGAACGTAAGAACAGCACTTTTAATTCTGAGAAAAATTGTCCTTTTTTTAAATTGTGTTATAACTAGACAAACAAAGGCAGTTCACATCCAACATTTATCTGTCTAACGATGCATTTGTTTTATGTAAAAAACGACAACAAAGAGGAACTGACAATTAGAATATCAAAGCATAAAGAAGTTTGCATTCACATCAATTTAAGATAAGAATAAAGATCATTACTCCTCAATGCAGCATCACTTTGCAAAATCAAATCTACAAACGGCAAAAGAAAGCAGGCAGTTTCTGTCTGTGCTGAAGCATCTGGATTCATTTTCTATCAGGATCTGTGTTGAATCTGTCTTTCCAGGTTTGAGAAGCCGTTGCACTCATTTTCACGGGAGGAAATTCTGGCATATGGGTCGGTAAATGTGGACGTCCTGAAATGTAAATAAAACAGAAATTGAATCAAATGGAGAGGATTGCTCAGCCCGCTCTCTTTGCTGAATTAGAGTGGACGGAGACAGCTGTCTGTGCCCATCGTCTCAATTAAGTTCACCAAGGTAGCTTATGGGCCCAAGTTGGTTATAGCTGATGTATTTATTAGCATTAGTCCACACATGCATTTGTGACAGCCAATATATATTCATATATACATACAGTGGGGGAAATAAGTATTTGACCCCTTGCTGATTTTGCAGGTTTGCCCACTTACAAAGAATGCAACGATCTATAACTTTAATCATATGTACAACAGTGAAAGACAGAATCCCAAAGAAAATTCCAGAAAAATCACATCATATGAATTTATAAAAATTGATAACCATCTGATGAGGGAAAATAAGCATTCTTTGTAAGTGGGGAAACCTGCAAAATCAGCAAGGGGTTAAATACTTATTTCCCCCACTGTATATACATAACAAGATATAAATCATCTACCATTTTCTAGTTTTACTAAACTTTCTTGTAGTGTGTTTCTTTGTTGTTGGACAGAAAGTGGAGGAATCCATTGACTTTACCCACAAATAACACCCCACGGACCTTCTGCCCATGCAGGTCAGATAACAGGAGAACCAAAACTGAGAAGAGGGAGAATCCCCAGGGCGGTTCACGCCAACCAGAGGCCCAATTGAGCGTGCAGTATCAAATCCCCCCCCCCACCCTGAGACGGGAGGGGCACCTACTAACTCAAATCCAACTTTCACCATGCTCTTGTGTGCGCTGAGTCTTTGAGAACCACCAAGGGAGAGCAGGACCAAGGTTTCTGTCGGGTTATCAGTAGTGGACGGCCCTAAATGATGCTGGAGTAGAGCAGCAGAGCATATCCGCAAAGCCGAGAGGGGAGGGGAGTTGAGGGGACTGTCATCCTTCATCAGGCCGTCTCTCTGAGGACCTTCTCAGTTGGTGGAGCAGGACTCGAGAAATGTTTCCTCAGATTTGGGACTCAGCCAACAGATGCTTGTGTTTGCAGGAGCAGTGACCGGGAGCTGTTCTTAGACCGGAAGCTGCTCAGTGGCGGCCGGCCCATAGGGGGCGCTCGGGCGCCGCCCCCCCAGATGTGGAGGGGGAAAGTCGTAATATATATATATATATGTATATATATTTTAAAAGTATAATCAATGTCAGTTTTACTTATTAGTATGTGGTTACATGTAATATGAATTATTAAAACAACACTTCCACCAGTTGACTCATTCAACTGTGCATTTCCACCCACAGAACGTATATCGTTTCTCTTCCCTGAAGTGCAGCGAAATAACCAATTGAAAAATGTTGCTAGGGAAGATGAATAAATATTTGGCCAATCAGCATCGCCCAAATTATTGGCTTCGGGGCGCCTGGAGTTGGCGCCCCAAAGCCACAGACGTGTAGCTATTGGTCAGTCAGGCTGTGACGTAGAGATGACGGCGACGACGACAGTTGAAGAGCAGCTTTCACACAATTCAGTGAGATCTTTACTGAGTTCTCCTTTCGTGAGAAGGACAATGGTGGAAAAATTCAATGTAAAGGAGCTGGGACCTGACAGCCCGAAATACATTTAACGCAACGAACAAATGAAAAGGCGAAGTCCTACAGTCGGCCTTTTAACAGGAGCTGGTTCCAGCGTAAGTCTTGGCTGACTGCTGGTGGGACGCCAATGCACTTTTTTGTTTTCCCTGCATCCTTTTAAAAGTGACCGGAGTGATTTGACGTGGACACAGTCTGGACAGACAGACTTAGAACACATCTCTGAACAATTAAGAAACATGAAATATCACGAGTTCATATGGAAAACTGTGTTAAGCTAACCGTGTTAAGCTAACCACCTGTGTGCCTACTTTGTGTGTTTGGTGACAAATAGTGAAATTGAGTGTTGTATTTCATACTGTTCCTTTCCAAAATAAGACATAATATAGCTTTAAATGGTTAACTGTATATGTAAACTGCAGAATCTGATAAGGGAATTAAATCCTTATTGTGGAATTGTAGTCATTTTATGACTTTTAACTTGAATGCATGTACTGGGTTAGGCAGGGAAATCTATTGGCACACCAGCCCCACCACGATTTTTTGTCACCAGCCGCCACTGGTAGTGAAGCATATTTAAAGTGCCACACGGCAGGTTTCATTAATAAATGTGAACACTGAATGAATTTTTCACTGATTTTTAGAACAGAGTGACATTCGTTGGTGTAAATTTGTTTTTATTGCTGGCAAAGGATCAGGCCGAGAAAGCTGAAGCATGCTAACACTGTATATTCACACTTTCTCTTTCTTAGTTCTGAGTAATACTGTGATAGGCTTAATCTTCATGTTAACCCTTTAAAGCCCGATCCAAGAATAAAACAAAACAGAAACGTACTTTTTTTTTGTTTTAAGTCTATATTTGGCCTTTTAACAAAATATGTAAAAAGAAAAAACAGAAATAAATTTTTGATATTAATAATTTTATTACTATGCGATAAGTCAAGATTATTTTTTGTGTAGTCTTCTGCCCCCTGTTATCAGGTGTATCTGATTGTGTACAATAGGATTTTGAGCAACGTTTTTACCATTAAATTATGCAAAAGGTGTCAGACGCAAAACATTTCAGAAACATTACGTATCAAATATGATACGTTTGGCATTACAGGGTTAACTTGCCACATCTCTTTCATAATATAAAAAAAATCACTGTCTAAGACTGCCTTTTCTAATAAATTCATAGTATGAATGATACTACCAGTGAGATGAAGTTGGATTGTTTGGAAAAAGACCCCCAAAATCCATTAATAGTAGGATTGCATCTGAATTCACGACCAAACAGAATGGAAGTGTATGTTTACCAGGAATTGGGATGATACAATACAAAATGATGTTCAGAGATTTGGGAAGGCGCCTCACGGTGCTGCCAGATGCTTCTAGCGTGGGAAGAGTTAAAATATGTGGCTGCTTATTTGCACATTGCTCAATGGTTGTGGGGGAACAATGCATGTCTGCGGCCGCCCGGAGCAGCTGACATCCCATAAACATTGTAATAGAGGCAAACGGTTTTGTCGATTTGTCAAAGACAGACGTGGTCGTTTGGGTGGAACAGTCCCGGTAAACAAGCATCGCGAGCTGAGGTCAAGCGGAAACAAATCAGATGTTCTGTTTATTCGGGTTTTTTTTTTTCCCTTCAAAAACATGATTAGAGCTCCGTGAAATGAATGCTTTATTCCTACTGACCATTATGCTGCTGGCAGTTGCCTCAGTTTTATTCAAATTCATTTTCAGACTAAATATCCCAAAAACATCAAAGGATATTTTATCCTATAGCTTCTTTCAATCTATACAGAGTTTTTTTTTCTCCCTTTGGAAGATAAATAAATGTATTTAAACTGAACAAGAAGCTGCTCAGCTGAATTGGAATGAAACCCTCTCCATCTTCTCAATAGTTACACCCTTTGTGAGATAACTTTTTTTTATCAGCATGCCCCTCAAACCAATCATCTAACTGCACATTAAAGCCCAGATTACCTGAGAAAGAGTCAACTGAAAGCGCAGCGTGCCCCCTCGGCCCAACAATACCAACTAGAACCGAGGGATTACTCACTGAGCGAGAGTCAGAGGGGTGGAGAGAGAGAAAATGGCATGTAGGTAGAGGGACAGATTGGGTGCAAATGGTGCAGGGAAGACAAAAAAAAGACTTATACAGAGTAAAGAAGGCATGAAGGGAGGAGAGCAGAACTACGAGAAGGGGGGGTGGGAATCTCCAGAGGTAATCCTGAAGATTCAGGACTGGACAGTCCATCACAGATGCATGGACGGGCAGATAGACGGGGGTCAGAGGACACGTGAATGAAGGCCGAAGCAATGGAGAAAGAGCCAGGAAGAAGGAGTCATAAAGAAAAGCAGGGCGTAAAGGCAGGCACAGGGAGAGAAAGATGAATGGATTTAGTGGAGAGGGGGGGGCATTAAACAGCACTTTATAAAGGTGGATAGGGGCCAACGGACCACAGAGGGGGTTTTGATTATCCTGAAGGATCCCTCTGATGGTTCGGTCGGCCGTTGTTGGCTTTAAACGATGGATTTTCATCACCAAAGGATAACGCTGCCGCTTGGCTGACAGAGAAGAGTGTCTTTGTTTACTGCTCATATTGTGCAGCGGGCGGAGGAATTTCTGCTGAATCGTGACAGTTCTACATTTTAAACTGGGCGGGCTTTTACCTTCATCAGCAGTTACACTTGAAGAGGTTATTTTCCGTTGTTATTTTCCGAGAAAACCGGTGAATTTAGCTAGTGTAAAGATTGTATTGCGAGCGTACGGAAGTCTGACTCTTCCATACTCTTGATGGGCTGCCAGACACTCGGCATTAAGTGCTACTTCTCTGGATCAGACCACCGAACGTTGCTTTTGTTCCAGCTGCAATGCAAAAATAGCAAATGTCAAATTTAGAGCCATAAAAAAGAACAAATACACACAGATGTTCAGTAACGAAGTAAAACTACTTAAGTACTGTACTTAAGCACCAAAATGCAGTATCTGTACTTTATTGGAGTAGATATTTTTTCCCCTACTTTTACTTTTACTCCACTACATATTTTTGATTATTTCATTACTTTTACTCCGATCGATTTTTCACGGGCTGACTCGTTACTGGTTACTGATATGTAAACGTAATGATAGAAAGCTCTGTCAGGGTTTGGGAAGCTGACTCCTCATTGGCGATTTGAACGATCAAGCATAGCCTGTTAAGAAAAGCCTCCCGAAAGATTGTTAATTATAGCCTTCAAAAATTCCCCGTCTAATCTGAAGAAGCATATCAAGGTAAATTAAAAAATACAATGACATATAAGCTAGTAAATAAGCGCTAGTTCAGTTCTCCCTGTTCACTCAGGACGTAGCAGCTAACGTTAGCTAAAGCTAACCTAGCTGGCTAGCTGTATGATAACGTTAGCTAAAGCTAACCTAGCTCGCTAGCTGTATGCTACATGCTAGCATAAAGGCTCAGCTCAGGATTCTGACTCTGGAATAATAAATAATAGTAGATCAAGTGCTGTTGATTGCTAATGCAGATGTAGTTTTCTGTTTTTGTAAACACCTGTTTGGCCTTTCACACGTATGAAATAATATAAACAATATCGATTACATTTTTGACTGCCTTTTCTTAATATACTCAGTACTTGTACTTTTACTTATACTTGTACTTTCGATACTTGAGTAGCAATTTTTGAAATACTTCTACTTGCAATACTTAAGTACAAAAAAAATGGAGTACTTCTGTACTTCCACTTAAGTATGGAGTTGAAAGAATACTTCAACTTTTACTCAAGTAAATTTATTTACATAGTAGCCTACTTGTACTTCTACTCCACTCCTCTACTCCAGTACTTTAAACATCTCTGCAAATACATCATTCAAGCTAATTGAACAGTAAATGATGCAACACATTCCCAACTCACAGCCGATCTAGGAAGTTCTGCCCGGTGCAACACAGACACAGTATCTGTGTAAAAGCCTTCAGAAACCCCTCTGTGTTGACCTCACGGGGGCAATTGCTAACCCTGTCCCAGTGTTTTCAGAGGCGGACTTTCTTTGTTGCTGACCACGTCTGGTGGACGCTCCGTTCTAGTCACCACGGCTTTGTGAATCCCGTGGTGCCCGCAAAAAAACAAACCTTTCCCCTGGCCTTCCTAACCTGTCGGCAGAGCCGTGAAAACACACAAACAAAAGCCACAATAAGAGAAAAGAATAAAAACACATTTTCCCCTCCCAAAAGCGACCACCGAACAGATGTGCTGCCTTTATGGGGCGCGACTCCCTGTGATTGCGATCAGCACAAGCTAGATGGCCTCTTTCTTGTGTCAGAAAGGGAGAGATTTGTCCACTGGCAGGTCCCCGCTCATTTACGTGCATTGGAAGTCATCCATCTATGGTTAATGGGGTGGCCTCTCATTGTGGCCGGTGCTGGAATTCCCATCAGAAGGAAAATCCCCTTATAATAGGACAGAGGAGAGGCTAAAAAGAGAGATTACCGGCTGGAGAAGAGATGGAGCGTTTTTGAGCTATACGGGTTTAGGTGTGTGTGTGTGTTCATGTGCAACTGTGTAAAGGGGAATTTGGGCAGCTTTGAAAGTTTTTTACACACAAATGTTTGGTATCAAGAAGTTTTTAAAAAATATATATTTCTTTTTTGTTTGTTTGTTTGTGTGAGACTAATGGGAGAGATTAAAGATTGATGAGGACATGTATGAGGAAAATAATGGCAATAATAATAATAACGGCAATGGCAAACTGAGAGTTATGCTCCTCATCCAAAGGTTTTCCTCATAATACAGGAGCAATCTGTCTTTTTTCCCCAAAAGACCTAATGTCAGAAATTATGGAAAATGATGGAATAACAGAAAACAAAACTTTTTAAAAAAAGAAACATTTTAAAAATATTTTTTGCGGCGGCTTCCGCTAAAACAAGCATTTCAATTGTAAAATGCAGTCCAAACGTAGCAATATTTGGGATTCTGTCGGCGTTTTAGACAAACTGAAGTGTGCACACGGGGGGATAACGGTAGCACATCACCTGACAGAGATAGAGGGCTCATAATTGGACAAGATTTCTGCAGAAAACTGGCAAATTTCCCCCGTATAGACATTTATTTCGCTGTTGCCCTTGGGGATGCACCAATAGCTTAGAGTCAGAACCTACAGGATAAGAGCCTTTTATTCACATAAGCCTGCCGTTTTTTTTCCCCTCGCCCTTTTCTAATCTGTATAACGGTGTGAAGTACAACTGGACAATTTTTCAGCTGCATTTGGAATAAAAACACTGCTTCCTTTTTGGTGAAGAATACCTCTAATTGCTAACAGAGTTCGAAAAAGGACAAACAACTCATACTTTTGCACTGAGCAGGTCTTGACTTGCACTCTTGTGCATTAATCCATTTCTTTAGTTATTTGTCATGTGTTCATTTGTCTATAAAAAAATGTCATTGTGTACATTTGTTCCCGTCCATCCCTCCTGAGGTGGTTGTGTATCGGTCGTCCTCATGTCAGAATATATTAGGGATGATCTGCAAATTTCCCAGTTTGCGTAATGAAACATATTCGGGCCAGATAATAAGTTTCAGTTTCAGTCCCATAAAGTGGTCACTTACTTGAACCGATTGAAAGTCAAACTGTTTTTTTTTTTTTGCTGAAGAAGTTCAGCTCAGCTTCAGTAAAGTGTTGAGAAAAAACTGCAGCTCTATCATTTTCCGTTGAGATAAATTGTCACGTCTGAGGGAATTTTGGGTGTTTTTGTCCTTTCTCCATGGTTGTCTTGTCATTTCCTGTTTTATTTTGAAAGGTAAACCCCTTGTTTAAGGTCTCTTGCACTCCCCTGTGTGTCACATGTCTGCTTGTCTTCCCTGATCAACAATTGTGTCCCCCTGGGGTTCCCTTTCCCTTGTGTTTCGTCATACTGAGCAACCCTTCATAGTATTCCTTGCGCCTTGAACCCCGTTTCCCCCCCGTTTATGCCTCGTAAGAGAGTTTTTTTATTTTGTACTTTGTAACTCTTGTCAAACCGCGAAAGAGTGATTTTGTTTTCCAATCCTCCTAGTTTTGTCTAACTCATGAGTATTAGTTTGTTACTTTTGTTTCATAGCCTTTCTTCAATCCTCGCCTTTTTGAGTGACTATATTTTGATACTTCGTCCACAGACCTGTAAGAGTGATTTTGATTTCATACTTTGTTCATAGTTTTGTCTGCCTTGTTTTGCACTTTGTTTCCACTCCTTGAGAGTGCGCCCTGAGTTAATAAAACCTTTTAACTCAAATCTCTGCATCTGAGGTCCTGCCTGGAGTTACCATCCTGACATAAACACTGCCTGTTTCCTCTTATTTCGTTTTAATGTCGGCGCATTGCTAAATATACGGCTGAATGTAATGAAGTGTTGTCGGTAGCTGGACTTTTTTCTGACACGGCAGTTCTCTGAATGGCCCTTTTGTTCTGAGGTCCCAGCTCTTAGCTGTGAGAACGCAGAGTAATTTAGCAGAAATGCGAACCATGCTGGCCTTCAAAGGGCCGCTCCCCACGTCCCCTTGATCACAGAAGTCACCATGCTGGGTTCTATTCAAGTGCTGGGCTTTTTTATCGAAGAGCCGCCGAGCTGCAGATGTGGTGGCTGCAGTATCCATCTATACATCCCCCTTTTTTCTCATTTTTCTTTCTTTTCCTTTCAATCTCTCCCAGATGCAAGCCTATTTTCAGCATCTCCACAGGTAATGTTCTTAAACCCTCGTAATCCAAGCACTGGTCGTTTAAGGGGGAACTCTATTTCTAACTTTGCAACTCACTGACTCGATTCCCCTTCCAGGTTAAAAACATTTCTCTTCTCATGTGCTTATGGCTGAGCTTTTTTTTAAATATTTACTTTTTTTTATTTTTTATGTTCTTTTAACATTGTAATCTTGGTTTTGCAAAAGCACTGGAGCTGTAACGAACATATTGCTTTTTCCTTTGTCCCTGCTTTTAACTGTGTTTTAACCTTTTAAAAAATTTTTGGGTTTGTTTGTTTGTTTGTTTGTTTTTTTATGCTTTTTTATGCTGTTCGTTTATTTAAAATGTCTTGTCTTAATGTAAAGCACATTGAGTTGCCGCTTGGTATGAATTGCGCTATATAAATAAAAATGCCTTGCCTTGCCTTGCCTTGCCTTCCGCTTCCCACTCTCTCCCCATCTCTTTTCTCCACTTGCTTTCTGTGGATTATAATAACCCAACAGTTATCAAAGAACACAACAATCTCTGTGTTTGGAGCAGAGCAATGGCCCCTTTCAGCCACACACAAAGCAACAGCTGAGCAGAAAAACAAGACAAACCAGATCCTAAAATAATCGTTTCTCAAAGTCAAACACTTACACACAATTGCCGTTCACACCGTTATGCCTTTGTCCTTTAGAAACACTTGGTTTTATACTTCTGTTGGGTTGTTCTCCCCTTCAGAGAGGTCACTTCATTTAAATGAGGCACTTTTGGACTTAGATGACGAATATAACTGCATGCGGTGCCCAATTTAATTTTCTTCTTGGCAAGGATGCATTTTTTAAATTAATAGAGTGAAGCAAATGTTTTATTATGATTACGTACGGTACGTCTAACAATGATTTAACATTTAAGATGTTCTTTGAAGCATTTTCAACCCATTCTCACTGGACTCCAAATATTCAAAAGTGTCATGTGAGTTAGTGAGTTGGTTCTAGGGATATAAAACTTTATCATTTCTTAATAATTTGAATGAGCAGTTACTTAAATGTGGAGGTTTTTGGCAAAACAGCAAATACATCTGTTTTTACAGGTACGGCTAGGAATAGTTTGTTGTTATTTCACTCGTTGCAAATAGCTGTTAACACAAAAAACTGCATGAAATCAGGATTTTAACAATAACTTTATTTGGCCGGAGGCTGGGTGTCTCATTTTCCTGTTTGTTGGTGTGATCCCGAAGTGGTTGAGAGGAACTGAGCTCAGGGCTCCGAGGGCACCAGACCATCTGCTCTAAAACTCTTTTCTCATTATGGCACTAGGTGTTTTATGACTGGCTGTAGGTTTGCTTCCATAATCATAATGCGCCATAAATCAGATGACTCACTGACAATAATGCGCCAGCGTTCAGATTAAGAAGTTCAGCATTTTCTAACCTGCGTCACCGAAAATAAGGATTTTTGTTCAATTCAATTCAATTCAATTTCATTTATATAGCGCCACATCACAACAACAGTTGTCTCAAAGCGCTTTCTAAACATAGCAGGTCAGACCCTACTCTGATGTTAATTACAGAAACCCAACAATTCCCACCATGAGCAAGCACTAGGCGACACAGGCAAGGAAAAACTTCCTTGTGTCCTGATATGTGCAATAATCAGAATTATCAAGCATGGGAGTGAGTGGTTTGTGTGTTCTTTTTTTAAACTGGACCGGCTTATCTTGATTGGAGTTCTGGACTCAGATCTGAATTTTGTACCTCATTTGTTTTTTTCCTGTTTAACATCTGTCTGTGTGTTTTTCATTTCTGCGTCTAAACTCTTGTACATTTCAATGCTTATTTCCTTAAAAAGTATTTTTATTCTAAACACTTCTACACAAAACATGCTTTACAAATACATTTGCCTTGACTTGTTCTGTGCCTCACAGTTGTTTTCTTATACAGAGACTAACAAATTCCTTACCGACCATGCTTCAGCATAAATAAATGCAGACGTACACACGAGAGTTTTAACCCTTGTGTGGTGTTCGGGTCTGTGGGACCCGTTTTCATTTTTTACTAAAAGAAAAATGATACAATGAATTAATTTTTTAAACTGAGACTCACTGGCTTTGGCTCATTTTCTGTCAAGAACATATATCAGAATTCATATTTAATGCCCACACACCGTACACCACCCCTACACATTTCTATTACATACAAGATGTTCGGGTCCACTGGACCCGGGGCTAGAAGAAGTGTGGAAATTGACGTTCTGTGAACCGCACACAGACACGCAAACGCTCTCACAATGTTGCAACCTTATGTGGGAACTGCAGGTGCACAAAAACAAAAGAAACAGTTCCCACACATTGTTTGTTTGCTCTAATTTTCTCACACATTTCACCCTCTGTCTATCTGCTAAAATTGGGGGCGGGACCACACTGGCCCAGCTTTGCCAGAGTGGTTTCTTATGACCGATCAAGAGGGCCAAAAGGTTCTCTGCCCAGAGGGCCCTGGAATTGATTTTAGGTGAGAGAGAGAGAAGTTAAGATAAGGTAAACATCTGTTCAGTATTTTAATATAAAAGTGTTTTAATATAAAAGTGATTTTAATGCATTAAAAGCCACAAAATGAAACGGGTCCGTCAGACCCATGAACACTGGCTGAGTAACAACAATATGAACACCACACAAGGGTTAAGAACCGATACCGAGCAGAATGTGACCTAGATGTGACCAGACCATCACCACCTCGATTTCAGAACGATTTTCCGAATCCATTTTCAATCCATTCCAATCATCTCGGGCAGTGAGAGATCCAATACGACTTTCTGCACTTTCGGTTCAACTTGACTCCTCCGTGCCCTTCTTCAGCTGCCGTCCACTCACTCACACCCGGGACCTCCGGGTCAAACAGCAGCTGCTCAAATTCAGAACATAAGAGTAAATCAGTCGGAGAGTTGCAATTACCACAGATCGCTCTGAGGGAAAACGCTCCATACACACACACACACACACGTGTGCACAAAAACTTATGTTCTGACATTCCTACTCGTAGAGGACAGAGAAGAGGCTTAGACTCTTACTAGGATGCAAAATGGCCGTCCTTTTAGGGATTGAAAAGCATAACTGTTGCATGTTTAGATGTGTGACGGCTGATGTATGATCCCTGTTTTCCATTAAATAGGGGTTAAGAGAAAGATTCATATTTGCTCCCCAATGTAAGATAGAGCTTAAACATATCTGATGGTTCTCAATATCTAATAAATCCAAATGTTCAAAGTTTTTCTCAAAGGATTGTGTGAAAGAAATTTCACTATAACTGTCTACAAAAAACAAACTCTGGCCAGAAAAGCATGATTAAATTTTGTTTTGCTTATATCGTAGCTAAAAATCTGGGTTTCCCAGTAAAAAAAAATCGAGAAATTGAAACTTTGTCAAAAATGGATTAAGTAATAATCCATCTGAATGTACTGAAATGCCCCAAAGAAACACAAAGAGGGTTAAGTGCATTACTTTATTTGATTTGGCACAGATTTATAAATCCTCTTATATCAGTCATGACGTTCATGTTTGGGCATAACGTCATAGTTTTCTCATTTTCTTCTGTTGGGACATCAGTCAAAGACCTTTGTTACTGTCAGAGTTTATAAAGCAGAGCACCAGCTTTTGGTCCAGTTGTCATGTTTTCTGTGTTTTTCCTCGTTTTGCAATCTCTCACAAACAAACAAACTCAGGTAAATTAAATTAAATCACCAAAATGCATTTAAGTCAAGGTACATTAGGCCACACCACACAAGCTTCTCTTGTAGATTAGCTCTGTAAAATTGGAAGCATTTTAGGTTTTTTCTCATTTACTGAGCTGGAAGAACATTTTTGCGAAACGTGTTTGCCCACATTTATGTGTGGCTGCAGAAACTATGCACAGCTGACTTCATATGGTTCAGCCAGGGCTCTCAGAGCTGACCTGATTTGACACGAGTAGAATATTTTACTGCAGCCAGAACAGATTTAAAGAAGAAAGTTCTTCGCTTCGTGTCAACCGTATCAGAAAAAGGCCAGGTCAAAAAAGTACGAAGTTATTGAAGTAACACCGATCCAGTTTCCCCTGCATGATTTGGCCTTTTGCCCTTACTGCAAGTAGCTCTGGAAAAAAAATATATAGAAGTTAGAGACCTGAAAAGTCGAATGGAAATGTGTTCTGCAAATAATTGATTGCAGTGGCAACTACCTATCTCCACGCTTGAGTTATTATCACACAACAGGAACATTCTATTATGCATGAGAGTGATTATACTTTTGCAGATTACAAGCTGACCCCATTGCCTTTGCTTTACCTGAGGTGTAATTTGGATTTGGGAGAGAGGTGATGGGGTGTTTGCGCCATCAATCTCTCAGATGTCTGTGGACTGAACGCAATAGAACAGAATGGAATGCGTCGGCTCTTAATGACATCCTGATATCTTTTTAAAACGGAATGGGGACAACGGCATGATGAAAATCCTTATTTTCCCCGCTGACAACAAAAAAAACCAGTACAAATGAAGCCCCCTCGACAAACAGCATTTCAAATATACACATCCCGCCGACGTTTCCGGTAGCAACAGAGGCAGAGTGTGTGGAGCTGCTGATGGTGGCCTGGTCCAAAACTGATGAGAAGGGAATGGATCCCAGGTCAAAAATGACCCCCACCCCCTGTCTACTGTCCGACTTTTTTATATGATTCTGTCTCGAATCAATGCCTTTAACTCAAAAAAGCTATTTCCTCCTTGTTTGCAGCTTCTATTTTTTGTTAGATATTGTATTAATGAGGAAGTTCAAGAAAGATTAAGTCAGAAAATAAATTTTAAGCACCCTTTAATACATTTTTCGTATTTCGTAGAGAAGTTGAATGATTTCTTTTGTGCGTTTTATCTTTCACTACATCACTTGAGGGACGTCATCATCGCTCATTTGCTTTTTCTCAGGGGTCGGTGACAATGTTCCCTCTTCTTTCTCCTCATCCAAGGTTAGGATCAAAAGGCCAGTTTTCTACCTGTCCCCTTTTTCTCTCGAGCGGGTCTCTTTCATGTGGAAAAGCCAAAAGACGACGCCGTGCACCGAGGGGGTTTGCACGCACATGCTCGGGCACACACGGAGCCGTCTGATCAAAGGTCTGATGTCCAGCCTCTTCTCTTTGTCTGATCCAGCTTCAAACAGTCACATGTTGACAGAACAAGGCTGGGTTAGAATGTTAATCAGATATTAAAGGACGGTAACACTAGAAAAAGAAAAAAGGAAAGACACTGTTTTTCGACTTCAGACTAAACTCTGTTTGCGTAATTCCGTCCTTTTGTGTATGACCTTTATATACGCTCATCTTTGGAAATAATGTGGAAATTGTTTCCGGAATTAATCTAAATACATTTAATCTAGGAACAAGGTCAGTGTTGGCAACAGACAAAAATGCATGTGGGTGCAACAGAGGGAAATAGAAAAAAAATATATAAGAAGTATGACAAAGATTTAAAAAACCGAGAAGAATTAAGCTGAACTCTGACATCAAGACCTGTGGGTCTTTTCAATTGATGCATTACCATTGCATAATTAATAGAGGGCATCACCGTCCACGTTCCTCAACCCCCCAGGTGAAAGAGGAGGTTGTATCTGGTGTCATCCACACGGAAACTTCTCTGAATGACAGCCACAACTGCTCCACCAAGATCCGCCTGTCAAACCAGAGCTGAAGCGTTATAAAAGATCTTAAGGGGTCTACAACCCCCCCCCCCCCCATCCGTCTATGTGAGGAGTTTAGAAACTGTCAGAGATAACTGGGAGTTTAACCGCCCGGTAGCTGCCCGGCAGATTTGAGTTATATCTCTTTTTAGCACACCTGATTCGAATGAAATCATCAGTTTGCTGTCAAAAAACCTGTTAAGGGGCTCGTTGATTGGAGGCAGATGTGCTGAGTCATGAAATCTCTAAAGCGCTTTGGACAGAGGCCCTTAACAGGAGTTTGGTTAAACTGCTTTTGGAAGACCCGATATCACGAAAAAAGGTGTGAAGCCTTTTCCTTTCGTGGTGGAAATTCCCTACCTCATGGGCCCTGTGTTGGAGAGTTTGGACGGGTTCCCAGTTGTCAGGATGGCTGTGGCCACCACGGCACACTGCCCCCCCCCCCCCCCCCCCCCCCCCCCCCCCCCCCCCCCCCCCC
>JABUIW010000010.1:16222879-16243961 GCA_013363375.1 Menidia beryllina | reverse complement strand
GTAACAGCTAATAACTCAAGCAGAGTGGATGTGAAAAATTTAAGACAAACTGAAAACAACAAGCTGACCAGAGAGGCCTCGGTCCAAAATCTGTACATTTGCATAGACACTCACGATGGGGCCGGAGTTGGCAACATGGACCACGAACCCCCTTTTTCCTAAAGAGGCTGAACGACAGCTCCAATGTAAACTGATGACCATACCAGCAGAACAAGGCACATATGAGGGGACAACTACTGACAAGGAGCAGGAAGAAGAAGAAAGAAAAAAAACAACTCTTTAAATGTTAAAAAAGACAAAAGCTAGTCGGCACCCTGCGTGTTGTACCGCGGAACGTTTAAAAATCTGTGCAGAAGCAGCCAAAGCAGAAGTCAAAACACATTATGGCCAAGTCAATAAATAAATAAATAGTGACACTCGGTGCAAATGTAATTGGGAAACACAAGAGAAAAAAAAAAAAAAAGAAAAAAAAGACAACGCTGCATTTGGCAAAATCCCGACGATGGGCTGAAATCAGAGCGAGCCAACAGGGAGAAGCTGCTGCTTTCTGTGGATAACACTACATTTCATTTGACAAACCTCATCTTATGGATTTAAAAATAAAAACAAAAAAAGAACAACTGGAACTAAATCATATCTACATCATAGCTGCGGAGGACAAAGCTCATTCCAGAGGAGATTCAGTGCTGTAGGCAGAAACCCGGAGACCTCCATAAAACACGGGGCAGTGAGAGTGCAACGGAAAACCCCGTTTGAGGGGATAACTGATCCATAAATAAGGTGTAATGTCACTAATTGTGCAGAGAATACAGAACGGCAGGAAGTAATGGCAGTATTAAAGAATCCATCCAATTACCCCGTTCCTTGGGTGAGCAGCCTCTCAGCAGGTGGTCTCCAGGTTTACGGGCTGCTTTTCCCTCTCTGTGGGATAACGAGCTCTGAGCAGATGTGGAAGCACAAAGCGGTGCAACTGCAGTTTTCTGGGTAGCTGCTCGTATTTCGAATAGCAAGTCTGGCAGGAGCTGCTCAAACACAACAAAAAAATGTCTATCTACGCTCAGCGGGATGAGGCGTGCACATGCGTCAGTCTGTAAAAGTCATCCCAGATGCTACGTGTCCCGTTATAAAGCTAACATCCTGCATCAAGCTAGAAAATAAGGGGATCGGGATGAAAAAAGCTAAAGGGAACTAATACACAGGTGTAAACGCAGCTGGGGGGGGGCTCTGGTTCACAACAGGTGAATGCACGGTGCACACTCCCAGCAGCGTTAGCCTTTAGCGTCCAGCCAACGTCTGCATTTGCAGAGGTTTGTGCTGCCGAGGCCGAGCCCGTTTGTGAACCAGCTATTCTATCTAAAACATGAAACTAGCGTAGAATCTAACGGCCTTCCAACTAAAAATGGTGTCAAACTATGTGAGTGGGTCTGCTGCCAGCTGTGGGTCAGTCTCACCAGCATCAAACTACAGTCTTCAGATTAAAACTACAATCAGCTACCGAACGCCCTGGACACACAAAGCTGTCGACACCGTGATGGGCTGGGATTCTTTTAGGCAATACTGCTGGGCAAAGCCTGATGCTACTACTTGTCCATCAGTATTGCTTTTAAACACAGCTGATAAAAAAACACCTTTTTCCCTGGACAGAGTCTCTGCATCTCTTGTCCCTCTCTGGACTTCAGAGCTATGAGGGCTGAGGCTCTGCCTCCTGGGGTTGGTCTGGACTCTGCTCCGGCTCCTCTTCGGCCCCCTCGCCCTGGACCGGCCGCTCCTCCTGCTCCTCGTCCTCCTCCTCCTGGTGCTGCTGCTCCTCCGATTGGCTGTCACCTTCTACTTCTTTGGCCTGTCCCTCATCTTCTCCCATCTCTCGCTCATCTGTGGAGAAGACGAGCAGTCAGACTCGTTTCTGACCCAAAGCCGACTTAAAGGAGTTGGAAGGAGTGAGATTTCAAAGGGCAAGAATCCAAAATGATTTTGTTACAATGATGACAGGTTGAAGAATTAAAATTCAGTGATGATGAGAAAACTAACAACATTCCCTTAATTCTGGTTCACATACAGTAATGAACATGCGATGGAAAACTCTCCCAAAAGATTTTTAACTCATTCGCTGCCAAAGACGTCTATAGACGTCTTTTCAAATCCAACCGTTCGCTGCCAAAGACGTCTATAGACGTCTTTTATGTTTTTCAATGCGAGTGGCTTGGGGGACGATCGGCGAAAGTTTTTCCGTAAATATCGGCTTCTAGACAGAGTATGGACTAACAAATTTACCCTCTAGGTAGCTGTGCCACTTTTGATGGGAGATTAGCATAGATTGTAAGCAAATAAAAACAAACGCAATGGTTCGCTATGAGAGAAATGGCGCCGGTGAGACGCACGTCGAGGAAGAACGGAATAAGGTAGAAACAAAATTTTTTTTCCTGATGATAGAAGAGAGTCTACTCTTTCTTTTGGTGTGTTCGGTGTTTACATAGTCATAGCACAAACTATTCTGTGGCTCTTGAAAAATCAGTCAAAATTCTCAAAAAACTCAGGCAGTGAGCGACTCTCTGTTCTAAAAATGGCTGCCAGTCAATGAGTTAAGAATTATAATTACAACTAGAGTGTGCTTTTTGTGCTGAAAGAATCATTTTATGATAAAATCAACAATGGAGCTTCTTGAAACTAGATGAAAAACATTCCAAGAATCAGGGTAATAATATGCTGTGTGCTTAAACGATTAGGATGATTTGGTTAGATTCACCTCAGGAAGACAATTTAAATTCATTCCACTAGACAGAAAAGGAGCACATAAAAAGATGGTTTGCTCTGCATTTAGGTTGATATGTCAGAGGTGGATGGCCATAATCACACAACCCCCCAAACCTGCTGAAGAACAGGGGAAATGTAAATTATTGTCATGAGGAAGTGATCTGGGAGGCAGAATCTCTTCTGGACAGCCAAGTTTAGTTTAAGAACATGTTCTCTTTCTCAGAAAAGTGACCTACAGACTTTGGGGAGAAAACTACTTAAGTTGGAAGATTGGTGTGTAAATACTTTGCCCACAAAGTGAAGTCCAAATCTGAGTCAAACTGGTGTAATTCAGACTAAAGTCTGCAGTTTATCTCCTCAGATTATCTTCCAGTGGAAATGAATGACATCACCCTGGAGCCTCAGTGACAGGTTCAGCCTGAGAGGCTGAATTCAAAGAGGCTGCCGTTAGCACCTTTTGACCCAGGTCTGAGCTACTCCGCGACTTGATTCGGTGTGATTAGACGCAGTAGTTTGAACAGGTGTGATTCGGCAATGTTAACGTGTCTGAAGCAGAAGAAATCGGAGCCTTTGGAAGAAAATCAAACGAATCACAGTCAGATGAAGTTATGCCAGATTGGACAGCGCGGGAGAGGAGGGGCAGGGGGGAACCTGGACTCTGCAGGGGCCGGCTCTGGAGATTCTGTGGACTCTGCTGGATCCTGAAACTGTGGACCAAATTCCACGGAGCTGGGGCTTTGGCTAGGGGCGAGATCACAGCGTTAAACCCAGCGGCCACTGGCTCTGCGCTGGAAGCGTGCTGGTTTTGGGAACTGACAGACAGGCTTCATTGTGCTGTCGCCCGCTTCACTTTCAGCGGTTCTGTGCCAACCAGACATGCAGTGTCTGTGACAGTGTGCTACCCTGCAAAGGACAGCGAGCTAAAGCATGACTTAGCATTCTCCCACACACATTTGATTGATAACTGAAACTACAGAATCCAAGCAAGACAATTCAGATCATCCAGGCAGACTCATTTCTGCTTCATGATCCAGTTATGCTGCATCTAGTGAGGATGAACAGTGAAGATGAGAGGAAAGAGAAGAGGTAAGGTGGTCAGCTGGGGGTAATGTACGAGAAGTGTGGAGTACAGGTGGTTAAAAGGTGGAGTAATCTACATCCAAATGAAAAGAAAAGCACACGTGATAAGAAGAGTTTGTCTCATTCAGACTTCATTTTGGCCTGTTAAATCTAAGGTGCTCCTGCTCAGAAAGAAACGTTGTAGCTTGAAGGGAAACCCAAATGAGTACCTCCAGAGGGCGGGGCGCTCTCGTCCGTGTCCCCCCCGGGGCGCGGTGGCGGTCCCGGGGAGCGCGACTCCGCTCTCAGCCTCCTCTCGTAGCTGAACTCTGGGAGCCGGGGGGCCTGAGGCCGTGTCTTCCTGGCCGGGTTCAGAAAGTAGCAGTACGCACAGCGAAATGCTAACGGGCGACAGTCGGAAAGAGGGAAGAGTGAGAGACACAGTTAATCCCTCTAAACCTTCATGGTGTTGAGAAAAAAAGAAGCTACAAGTGCTTCTAATTAAAGTGTGCATCAGAGATATGTTCTCCAAAACTAAACAGAGTGTGACTGAGCTCACCCAGATATTCAAACTCCTCTTTCAGAGCCATGCCGTTATGTGAGAAACACTGCTGGCAGATCAGAGCATATCTGGAATCAGGGGAAAGACATGGTCAGCATCTATTTTTCCTCAAAATCGATCAATAAATCCAAGAAATCTACTATGCACTAATAAGCAGGCTGCTGCGGCGTTTAATGAGATTTAAAATTAACTTTTACTTTTAGCTTAAAAAGATTAGTTATAATACCAAACCAGATCGGTCGGGAATATTTGAACATCATTTCTTTATTCATTTGTATGTTATGTAATCAGTATACATCAGCTGGGCTTTAAAAGTGCACAGAATCTTTCATAACAGTAAAACTGGAGAGAAATGTCTGTTTTTTTCATTTTTTTTCCTTTACTGCTGAATGAGAGAGGGACAGCAGGGGGTCTTTACCTGTTCTGTGGTCCATCTCCCACCAGGTACTCGATAACTCTGTCCACAGCTCCCCTGTCTTTGGGCAGAACGGGTCTTGCTAATGGAGGTCCGGGGGGATGCATACCTGCCAAAGGTTCACACAAAAATGAAAACGCAGAACACGATGAAACACAAAATGACTTCATGCACGCTCCACATCTAAAGCATAGTGTGTGTTTGATATGCACCTCACGGGGATTGGATTCAGCCTGCCATCCCCACATTTCCTCCCCCAGACAGAATTTACAGCTGGTGCTGCCTACGTTACTGCAGCTACTCTGAAGAGTTAAACATAAAAACTCAAACCTACCTACGCCTGGTATGGGGGAGCAGGGGGTCCTGGGCACGGCTCCCTGGAGGACAGAAGCAGGAGTCGATCTCTCCGGGGGTCCTCCTGGAGCTGAGAGAGGAACATGTTCTGTCGGGAGAGCAACATCAGAAAAAAAAGACGACCTACTCAGCGTGCTGGTGCTTCTGACCGAGGTCTCTGTCCGTCCCCTTAAGGATCCTCAACAAATGTGGAGACTTCCAGTGCCAGAGAAACTGTTTTTTTTTGTGGCCCCCTTACCCACAGGTGTACCCCCTGGTCCCAGCAGAGGCCTCGCTCCGGGTGGAGGAGTCATTCCCACGGCTGCCGGGGTGCCCATGGGCATGGGTCTCATTGGCACCCCCCTCTGGCGGATCTCTGCATGGAGAGAAAGGGAATGAAGACACACTGTCCCCGTTTCTTTTTACGGTTTTGAGAATTCAGCGCATGCATCGTTTCAGAGAGGCTGCCGGCTGTAGCTGTGGGCTAGCTCCAGCTGGCAGCAGCTCCCCGATGGGGGACCTTTGGGCGCTACCTTGGCCAGGCCTGGGAGTTATCTGAGAACGCACCGGCGTCGACTCCAGCTCCTGCCAAACAACCACACCGACGCATGAAAACAAATGTAAAGATTGAAACGGACGCGCAGGTTAAAGACCTAAAACACTCACGGCTTTCCTCTTCGCGTCAGGATCAAAGCGCTCCAGGATCAGTTTGGCATTTTTGTACGTCTCTGTTTCCATCACCTCCTCCAGCTGCACACATAAATCAGGAGAATTTTGCTGAATAAACAACAATAACCTGGTTATATTACTTAACAAAAACATCCAAGAGCAAGCTAATTCTTCACTCATCACAGATTGTGAGAGAGAAAATGAATTACATAGGCTACAGAATGGAAGAACCATTAAATTAAGAAACATTATATTATGGCGGTAACTCCAACTGATGGCTAAAGGTCTGAATCTAAATATAACAACACAGCTACCACAGCGGGGAGAGAAAAACGCTGCGGCTGAGGAACAGATGAGTCACACTCCCAGAAGTGGCGACTAAAAAACTCCCTGTTGAAGTACAGGACTGAGCAGGAGGCAGACTTACTATCTTCTTCTTGGCTGCCTTTAAGTCTTCAAGCTTGTCACCTAAAAAAAAAAAAAAAAGCACAACAACTTTGACCTCTGCTCAGAAACTGCACCTCCTTTTTTAACAAGAACATGCATGACACTAATGAACGCTTTGACCAACAAAGACCAACTATAAACTTACTGTTTCGCTCAGTGCGTTTGGAAAAGAGGAAAATCAGCAGCTTCCTGATAAACCACACACTGAAGAACAGACAGACACTGGTCAATTACAAAAACATTCATACATGATCATTATAAAGCATGTTAGATCAATAAAAAACTCATCAAATATGTGTCAAAAATATCATCTAGCGCAAGGCAAATATTTAACAATGCCAAAACTATATAAAAGTGACATCGATATCCAGCAAAAACCCTTGAATGGTCATGAACACTCACAGCACAGGGTACAGAAAGAAAGGCAGGGCCATGGCTAATCTCTGGAGCCATTCCTCAGGCAGGTAGAGACAGTAGACAGTCAGAGAGGTCAACAGGTAAAGAACAGAGGAGTACAGCAGCAACCGGCCAACCCACAGCTGCAGAAAGAAACAGACACACCACAATGAGATGAAGGAGAATTTCTTATTGTTTAAGAAAACTCCACATGATCTCCCGACTTTACCTTCTGCAAACGCTGGTTTTTGGCTCTGAACTCCTCCAACTCTTTAATTTCCTGTGAGGGAAAAAAGCAGATTAAAAAGCAACTTAAGAAGCCTGGAACAAAGATTAAAAGATAAGTTTAGCTCTTCAGAATTCTTTGCGCAGATGTTCGGTAAGGTACGATTTATTTTCTACATTTTGGCAAACTTGTGACCTTTCCCAAGACCTGGGATTTATCACATTAGCTGGATAATTATATTGAGTAGAACTGGGAATCTCTACCTCGTGTTCAGTTCTAGAAAGCCTCTAATTCAATAATCCTGTTTGTTTTTTTTAATGCAAGACTCCACTGACTGTATTTGCTGATACCAAAAGCCAAAATGAATTGGTTGGTATCCATTCTCAGAACATTGGATAAGATATTTAGACTGTACCTTATCCAGGTTCTCCAGCTGCTCCACTGTGGTCGGCTTTGTCTGCATTGATGATAAAAAACCAGGGGATCATCACCAGCGTCCTCAGCATGTCTACCTTTGTGCCTCTTTGTACAACTCATAGTCCTGATAAGCTAATAATATAGGCTGACTGAAAAAATTATCTGCGAGTGAGAAATTCAGCCCAGATCCTGTAAAAACACACTCAAGCACATAAGAGCTAAAAGTGATATTTGATCGCACAATTCTGTAGCTGCAAAAACCAAAGTTCACCTGTTTCTCATTCTCGTATGCTGGCCCTCTGACATACATGAGGTATGTCCAAAAATAGACCCCGAGTTTCATCAAGCTTGAGCGCACAGGCCAGTGTGCTGGTAGCTATTATAACCTGATTGTCTCACAAGAGAGGATCAAGACTAAATGTACTGATTTGTGAGGTACAAAAATTAGGTTAGCAACAATAAGAAGACTACTCCCTCAAATATGTGGCTTGCCAAGCACAGGCTCACCCTTATCACTTTATTTCAACCCTATTTGCAGGTACTTTTATTTGATTTACAGGTAATTTGATCATTTGTTTGACGATTAATTATTTTAGATTTAACCATTATGGTACAATCTTACACTTAAACATTTCTTTTCTTATTATATCTTCTCTTATTTACTCACCCTCCATCTGGAAATCAACGCCCCCATGTCTGTAGCTAACAGAGTCCTCCCTCTGATTTCTTGGGTTCACTATGAAACAGAAAGGCTCATTAACAAGCTTTCGGCACATACTTGTAATTCATGCAGCTAACCAAACAGACCATTTAACCCTGCCTATGTGTTGTTTACTCACTTACAACATCACAGGATTTATAAAGCTGCCTACAGAATCAAAAACAATGGTTACGGTTGTTGATGTGGATTAACTTATGCAATCTTCTCCTATAGCTTCTTATACACAAAGTACAGCTCATTTGAGGCTGCACAGTGTGGAGTTTTTTTTTTCTTCTTCAAAAAATTTCTTGTGTAGTTACAAGTTAAATAAGAAATCTTTGTTTGATATCAAGGTTTAACTATGTATGCTTACAGGACAACAGTTATATACCGGTATGTTAAATAGTCACAAAGGATCTAAGTTCACAGGTGATATCAGTGCTAGTCCAGGCAGTAACCGGTGAGAAAAGTCCACTGTATTTCATGATAAGCATTTGTCCATAACCCCATTTGTAAACAGACAGCTGCATACACTGTGGATAACATCCTCTTAACGTGATAGCTTATTCATAAAACTTGCAGCCAAAAAGTTCATTGAAAACTTCCTGTGTGAATTATTCGAGGTATGTGCCCTTTATCAACAACATTTTCTTTGTATGCCGAAATTATATAAAGTAACGCTGGCACCCTCCCGAGTACAAAGGCTCCATTTATAGCTATCAGATGTTTCTCCATTAATAAGATAGCTTCATTTTTTAATGGGGCAATCCTAATGGCAGCAAAGCAACACAACCAGCTAACGTAGTGGAGATTGGGCTAACCGTTACCCATCTCTTTAAAACACTGATAACTTATCACTGCAGCACCGTTAGGTATCATTATGTAGAAAAGCGTAGAACTGTTGGTTTATATCTTTAGACTGAGATAAATTAAATCGTAGAACACAACACCAAGCTAGCTAACGCCAGAGCCTGGCACAGTCATCACTAGCCAGCGCATTACATCGCAGTTTGCCGTCGTAACTGCTATTAGCATATTCTTGTCTAATAATACGTACATTGGGCGATGTTCCTGCTCTCTTTTCAGTCAAAAGGCGCTGAAATACGGCACACAGCACGCTTGACCGGTACGCTTGAAGCGACACCGTTACGGCCAACCCCACGACAGTTTGGCGCGGCGTAAATAGAACGTTAACCTGTCTGATGACGTAATCCGCAGGCAAAGTGCTCGCTTTTTCCCGTGAGCCTTTGCGGTGTAGTTTTTATTTTTTCCGTCTTCGTCAGAAGTCTTAGTTGAACGTCACCTGCCCTTATTTTTCGCCATTTTGGTGATATAATTTATAGGTTGTGAAAAATTATTGTCATGAATGGGTTCATTGCATGGTGTACACGGTAAATATTACAGCTCTGTTTATCACTGAATATAATATAATATAATATAATATCAGGATAACGTCCTGAGAACAATACAATCACACATTTACATATTGATATGATTTTAAATAAAACAAACACAGTCCAAAATTCATTCAAGTATGAAATCAGCGTTGTTTCTTCTTCAGAAACTGATGTATATATATAAATATATATATATATATATATATATATATACCTTTTTTAACCCTACTTATATATATATATATATATATATATAAATAAAGAGTTAAAAGGTGTAAACAAAGGGTTTCTAGCCTCTGTTCCTTTTTCTGCCATGTGGATGAAATGGAAAGTAGGCAGCTTTTCCTTACAGTGTTGTGAGTCCACTTTTTGCCACTAGATGTCACAACTGTGTAATCTGATGGAGGCTTTGGTTGTTGCCACTCTAAAATCCTGGTGTGTTACCTTCATTACGTCTGATCAAACGGTTGCATCATTCTCTCCACGGCCATGCTGACCTTTTAATATAGGCCATCCAGACACCTCACTTCCCGTTTGAAGTCAAATCCAGGTGAGGCGATCTGCGATTGGTGGCCTGCTCAGATCATCAAACACACACCTGTCAACAAACCTCACCACGTGGTGTAAAAAAAAAACGTGATGCTGAGGCGTCTCACGGTTATTCGACGGCTTTTCCTCCAACTCCCAGCTGAGCTGCCCGAGATTTGGCTGCAGTGCGCCGAGAGTTGGCCTTCAACTTTAGTGCTCCGAGCTTCCTCTGGAACCTGAAGAGTTATGGGCCCAATAAAACTCTCCTCGCACTCCAGATAGGCCTATAGGCTCATGATATATATTACAGCTGATGAGTAATCCTGATGCTAATGTTATTTCCGTTTCATTAACCCATAATAAATTAAATATTGAAAGAAAATGAACGGTGAGGACTTTTCCAACTTTCTAGTACTCCACTTCGATAAAGTATACACAAATACATCGAGTCTATTTTTTATGGAAGAAGACAAAACATCAAGTCAAATGTCACTGCCTTTTGAGTAGTTTTTGTTTGTATTTTTGTCATGGGCAAGGGTAAACAACGCACAATATGATTATACAATATGAATCGAAAATCACATCTTTGTTTGAAAAGAAGGGACAGCAAGTTTTATTTACAATTTTAAGTAACATATTGTAAGGTACAATAGGGATTAAGAGACTGGTTTCCTAATGTGTGCAATCTGGATTTAGTCCTAAAGTAGCATCAATTACAAAACCTCCATTCATTTTTCAAGCAAACGAGCCCTGTGCTCTCGGTTCAAATATTTATTTTTTCAAAATTATTTATCTTTTTGCTCGTGGACCCTCCCAGTGTTATATGTTTCATCCTGGAGAATGTGCACTTGGCTTTGCTGGAACTAATCTTTTACTGGACTTTGACAATTCGATTGTCTGCCAAGAAAGACTTGGCTTAACCAATTCACTTCTCATTTTGGGTAAAGAAATGAGAATTTAAAAAAAAAAACAGAACACACATTTAGAAATGATCACATTATTTTTTTGATCCACTTCTCTTTGCCTAATCTATAGAAATCTAATGACTAATAATATATCGTAAAAAAGAAACAAAATCATATCATTGCACTGCTGTATACGGGGCTTTATTTTACGTATGTTTAATCATTAGAATATTTTACTAATGCATTGCATACATTTTACATATTAACTATTCATTTGACGTGTTATGAAATGTCGAATGCTGCCAGTACTAGTGCTTATAGAAAAAACAGTATTAAAAAACGGTTTTGATTGTTCTTAAGTTAGACGTGCTTTTCAATTTAAGGTAATACGTTTCGTTTTCTTTTTTAATTATCTTAATTTTTTTTGGAATAGACTTCCTTAAAACGACTGCTCACTGAAACAGAAACTCGCCTGCGTTTGGACCATGGTCGAGATCTGACCGCTCGTTTCTAATAAAAACCAGCAGTCACGGTCAAAAAATAGCACGGACAAAAAACAAAAAACAACATATCTGTTGTGCTCCGGCCAGGCTGGCAGGCTCTTGAGGCCTTGTGCCAACACCCGGGCATCCTGCCTTTCGGATTTGCGCATCTAAGGAACCGAAAAACACCCGAATAAAAGGCTGCGTCAAGAAAATGTCCGTGGTATGTCCCATAGCTATACAACAAAATAAAATAAAAAATACTGTTTAAAATAGTGACATCACCATTTGAAACGGCAAAAACGGCCTCAGCACCGATGAGATACAAATGTCTCCAATTTAAATTCATACTAAACCAGCACTGTTGTTCATTATTTTTCCGTTAAGCTTAATTAATCTATTCCCTGTTGCTTTTACTTCAGCCTTAGTCATCCATTAAGATTAATCCTACAAAATGCATAAATGCAGAAACCCTTTTTAGGCCATTTACGCCTCCGTTGCCTTATTCTGGAAAATCTACAGGAGATGCTGCGCAACTCTGCAGCGATGCGGACAAACGGAGGGAAATCCGGACAAACAACTGTCACACAGAGGAAATGTCATGCGTCCCTGGAAACCAAACATCAAAACAACGGGTAGTGATGTGCTACAGTGACTGTATTATCTGGAGAGAAAGATCAGAAGCACCGATGAAATGCATTCACATTGTTACATCTATATAACGGCCTGCATGACCCCATAAAGCAAGGAATTTGCTCTACATTTACAGAGAGGTTTGTGCTCCTCCTCATCTGGATTGTGTGTTATTTCTTATAATTCAATGTTAGTATGAGTCGTCTATGATGCCCACATGGCAGAAAAGGAGGACTGGAGAATTTTGGTCCAAAGTAAATCCACATTTAGCCCTTCATATCTCAGGAAATACATCCCACACTTATCTTATTCCACATTCTTTGCTCTAATTTGAGTCCAAAAACATAACTAAACAGAACCAAAAACACAACACCTGCCTGCAAACTCACATTTTTTGTGCATTAATACTTTAGAGGAGGTACTTCTCAGGTTTTCTTTGTGGTTTTCCTCACCTTGGTTGTTTGGACGCTTTATCCTGATCTCTGGCATCGTGCAGACACTTTAAATCCACAGTTTAATGGTTGCTTGTGTTTTACTTGAGAAAGTGCGGACTGGGTTGAAAAGCTGAGCTCACTGGATGCTCTTTGTGCCGAAGCAAAGCCGCCGTTGTCACAGT
Organism: Menidia beryllina; assembly: GCA_013363375.1. Classification (NCBI taxonomy): domain Eukaryota; kingdom Metazoa; phylum Chordata; class Actinopteri; order Atheriniformes; family Atherinopsidae; genus Menidia; species Menidia beryllina. The sequence goes on along the minus strand of JABUIW010000010.1, from coordinate 16,231,425 downwards.
TCGGCTCGTAAAGCTGTGTCGACTGTAAAGAGCTTTGATTGAAGATGTGTAAGCATGAAACTGAGCATAAAAACATGGCCTTCATCCCTCTCAATGAGGCATTATTATCTATGTCACGGCCATCTCAGTTCACCACTCAGCCGGCTTTTATGGAACGGCTGCCTGCAGATCAAAGAGGGTGCAAAAATCATAGGCATTAAATGGTGTGCATAAGGACATCAGAGGGACCCGTCCGGCGTCGAGGGGGGGGGTGACCTTTCCATTAGGATAGCACGCGGGGAGATGTCCACACAAAAAGTTCGCGTCCCATATCGATTTGACACATTTCTTTTCGGAAGGGAACTGTAAATTCTCACTGTGGCACAAAATTTTTGCTTTCAAGAGCCAGAAAACGATCAAGATGTAACCCGAGTGTGGTCAGTTCTTCTTCAGTCCATCTTCAGAAGATGGCTGAATCTTCACCCAGCTAATACACAACTTGGTATGAGGAGTGTTTAAGAATTAAGAATACACTCTGAGCCTGTAAATTAGCCATGACCACATAAGCTTTACTTCTAATGTTATAGATATATTCATTTTTTGTAATTTATTGGACTTTTTGAACAATGCAAAGAAACATCTTCGGCTTTCTGACTTCAAAACAATAATCATTCCAACAATGTGACCGATTACGCAGTGGAGACAATCGGGATGGAAAACATCCATGATAAATGAGTTTACACAGAAAAAATATCTTTCTTCATATGCACAGCTGATCAATTTCTTTGAAAATTGCTGAGTAAAATCAATACGCATTGTCAGGGCACTTTGAAATACACCTAACTGAATACTGACAGTGTGATGTACTCGTTACTAAATGGTGTGGATATCAGTACAAATAGCTTAATGTCAGAAAATGCTGTTATCCGAGTTGGTTGTCTCTAACAAACCAGGAGAAATTGTGGAAAAGGATGAAAGTCAGAGAGCTTTTATGCAATTTCAAAGGGATTTGATTCAGCCTGAGCATTATAGCAGGATGGATGATAACAGTGGGTAAAAATCCTTTTCTATTTGAACTGTTAAAGGGGTCTTGAAAGTCCTCACTGTGGGGGAACTTGATTGAGGCTGTTTCTTTTTCCAGGAAACTTCAAACAAGCCTTATGAGAATGCTTCTATTTAAGATCACACTTTCCATTGTACTTTTAATTCTATCCTCCAAAAGCCTTCTTCTTTTTCTCACCATCCAGGCCTCTGGCGGTCTAATTATATTTCAGAGAGCAGGCATTAGGGCTTTTGCTGAAGCAGCGCTGGTGGCTTTCTGTTTGGGGTCGGCAGGCATGAATTAGACATGGCTGACCATAAAAAACGCGCAGCCCGGCCTGCAGATTTAGGGTTCAGGTTACTCTGGAGACCCAGCCTGGTGGGCTCAAGGCCAAAAAAAACCGGGCTGTTTTCGTCCCCCTCCACTGGGGAGGTGGCGTCGGTGAGCTCTGGAGGATATGCGGGGACAACCTTTTGGGTATTCCATCACGTTTTTATATCACCTAACTTTGGGGCTTTAACCCCAAAATGCAGAGCTGAGGTTATGTTCAATTTATGGTGATTAAAATGCAGTGCTGGAGGATATAATAAAATGAATAATTTGCTGTGTTCCAAGTGGAAATAAATGGAGGGACAGACATACTGTTTATGGCAGGTTTTAGCCTGATCGGGAAGGCTACATCACTGAATTTGAGCTCGTATCCATCACGTTGCCCCTCGTCGTGATATCATTTACCCGTCCCCGGTCAGAATACCACTGTGTCATCTCCCTATATCGATGTCAGAATTGGGGAAAAAGCTAAAACGAGGGCTGGAAATGCAGCTGCGAAGCAAAGGAAGAAAGAGTCACCTTTTACCTCCCCTCCACAGCGAGAGGAGTGAAAAAACACTCATTTTTGTCAGATAAAGAAAAACACGCCTCAGTCGTCAGTATTTCTACTCGTCTATGGCTGCAGCCTTAAGAAGAGCCTTAAAGCCTGCAGGCTGCAGCCCAAAGAAACGTCTGCATTTAAAACACAACAGCGAAATATTCCACCAAATATCAATAAAGGCAATCAACTAAAGGATTGAAAATCAATAACTCGGATACTTATCCAACTGTCGTATTTAAATAAGTCTCATTTGTTTCAAACTTTAAACAGTAAAAGGGTCAGAAAGCAACACGGTTGAACGTTGAGAGGAAATGTTTGACTTTTCTGGATCTGGATGCTCACTGCATGCTCAAAAAGGTGTTTTTAATGATTTCCATCTCAGGGAGAATTTAGATTTAGGTGATATACGAGGACAAGCAGTTCAGTTTTTGAGTTGTATCTCTATGTGGCCATTTTTCTGCTTAGCTAAATAAAAGAAAAAAGATTTTTGAACCTTCTAATGTGGAGTGTGAATTTACACACACACACACACACACACACACACACATATATATATATATATACATATATATATATATTTATATGGTTGCATCCTCAGATAGTTTCTATTTCCAAACCTAAAACTGTGCTATATATATACACTTATTCTTTCTCTCTACTCAAGTTTCAAAACTTTCCTTAACACAAGATTCATGTTAGATTTATGGTTGTACAAAAGTAAATAAATACTTCATTGCTGAATGGCTAAAAAGTTTGGATAGTTTTGCTGAAATAAGAAAACGCTCAGTGAACCAGCACAGATATTTTCTTTCTAATAGAAATTCTGTGGCTCTGCAGGCTGAGCTCTCCAACAAGGTGTTTTTATAGAGTATCAAAGTGAAGTTAGTGTCATGCACAATTACTTCTGCGAGAAATTAAGCATACCCGGAGGCACAGTTAAATAGGCTGTAAAGTAAAAAGCATGTCGTCGGGCAGTTTTTTATGACCCCGGCGTTAACATTCCATAGAAAAGAGCAGAAACGGCGAAGTGATGTATGAAAGAAAATATGTAAATGTGGAGAGGAGCTTCTGGGCCTTGTTTTCTGTCTCGTCCTGACTTTGAACAACAGGGGTCCAGACAGCAAGAAACCCACAAGGAGTCCAAGGCTGCTCATAAACCTTGAACCGCAAACAAATCCCTGCACTGACCGCCATCATAACCGCCATTTCCACCATTGATTACTTTTATTGGGCCAATCCAGAAAGTCTGCTGTCTCTCCCTTTGTCCCGCAAACTCCCCGGGTCTGAGAGTGAGGGTGGGAATGCGGCCGAGTGTGTATTTATGTGTGACGTCAAGGAGGACGTGGAGATGAAAGGGGAGATTGTGTGTCTGGTTGGAACTAAAGGAATTCAACCTCATGACCGACAATAAACCTCCTGCAACACTTTGTTTCAAACCGCTGTAGATTTGACTCTTTCTTTTCCATTTTTTGCAGGGAATGCTGGTTTTCAACCGACGCGCTGACGAAAAGCCGGACTGAGTGGAGCTATAGTTCTTTGTGTTGTGCCTCTGAGGGAGGATTCTGCAGTAAAGTAAGCAGTTGTTGGAAGATCTAAGCAGCTGAATAGCCGGATTAAGCCAAGACTGTAGTGATAAAGTTAGCTGGACATTAAATGCCGTGTGTTAACTGCAGAGATTCAAACACACACACCACAAAAAACAACACAACTGGGCCGCAAACTGCAGCAGGGTGCAAATATGCAAATGAAGCATGAAGTCAAAAGCAAGGAAATACTAAATGACAGGACAGAGGTTTGGGTGGAACAGCAGTAAATGCAGCCCAGGCCCCTGAACAGCCTAATGGGACAGATAATTGTCCTAACGCCCCTCTGGCTGGCCCTCTCGGGGTGTCACGTGAATTTATACGCCGGCCCTGAGTGACTTTTGCAGGGAAAACACTTTGCATTCTTCAGCGGAGGCCTCGGCTCGGCCCTGGTCTCCCTGACCAGGACGTTTATCATGACAGCGCCCCCTACAGGCAGCTGGGACCCAAGTCTCTCAGTCCTCCAGGGCCCATGGCCAGAATCCGTCAGGCCGCAGCTAAATTAAATGTTTGTTTTTTTTCCACATAGCATGTCTAAAAGCATTTCTCAGATGTAGTTCTTGTGGGCTCTAAGATAAAAGGAGACGAAGGACGCTGATTGGCCAGGGAGGGCAGAGTCCTGGAGAGTGGACAGCCCAGAGGTATAAAGTTATTTATGTTCAGAGGCCGATCACTTACAAACAACCCTGATGCACGAGCCGTTATTGTCAGGACGACACGCTGAAGTGACTTTAAGGCGTTTGGTGAGACGCCTGGAGTCCCATTTCATACAGACATCCCCAAATGAGAATCCAGGGATCGTTTAAAGCGCCTGACCAGTTCTGATGGAGACACACTGGAGCCTTGTCGAGCGTTTGCGTTGGGAAATTTGGCCCTCCTGGGGGCGGATGCGCATTGCTTCGTCTCATCCAAACCGGCAGGTGGCGCTAAGGACGCACGGGATACGGGATACGGGATCCGGGATCCAGGTCCACACGCAAGGCCTACTCGCCACTTTCTCCTCCACCCGGGTGGATCTCACTTTTATCCATGCAGAAGGACAGTATGCTGAATTAAACAGTCTCAAATAAACGAGAGATGTGTCTTTATTAATGTCACTGCCTCCAGACTACAAAGTCAATGTGACCTGAGGAGGTCTAAACTCGTCGTTTTGTTGCTTAAATCGGAGTTAATCGGATTGATTTAGCTCCGGTTACGTTATATTACTTCAAAATTATACGGTCAACATTGATACTCTATATTGTTTCTGCACAATGTTAGACTATTGATAAAGAAAACATGGCTCTGGTTACCAAAAGTGCATGCTCAGCAGATTCCACATTTCTTGGCATTTGAAAGCAACACACCTCAAAACGTGTGGTGATGTTAAAATTACAGCTATATAGTGTCAAAAGGACCCTTAGTAGATGGAGTAAATATATTAGAAATTGAGGTAAGCATAACACTGATTATACTAGTTTGAAATTGCCTAAATAAAATAAAAAAGCTCTGTAATTGAAGCCCTGCAACATGAATGAATCTAAATATGGCGTGCTGACATGGCAATACGTGCATTGTTGGAGTTTATGTCTCTATGCTTTAAGAAAACTGTTGTGCTACCGGTTAACATGCTTTTGTTGCCTATTTTTGGAATAATAGAAGTCAAAGTACCAAGAAATTCCCATAGCACTGTGATCAAGTGAGCTATATTCAATTTCCAACAAAAATCCCCCTTCCTGTTCGGCCAATTGGAAACGAAATTGAATCACACTTCATAATTTCAAATCATATTTGTCAATAACACAAATTAAATTTCATCTTCAAACAACCACACGTGAATGTTTTTGTTTTTTTATGTTTGTTTGCACATGCGCAAAGTGGAAAAGAAACGTTTTACGCTTGTGCCAAGCAGCCCCGTGATTGCTCAGCATGACTTTAACCCCCAAATCACCTAATTTTACCATAAATTGGTGCAGATTAGAACATATTTCTAATAGCTGAGACTTTACCCTCTCATTTGCCCCTGGTACTGTAACGTAAATCACCCCAGAGAAATCTGTGTGTCATCCCACTGGAGGCTGCCCTGGTGCTGAACCGGGAGCAGGTATGCTTCCAATTTTTCTATCTGAGATCTAAAAGCCAAAGGCCTTGTGCCAGCTCTTAATACAACCTTGTTACTGAAAAAAAATAAGTCTTGCCAGATAGTAAATTATGAAAATGAAACGAAACATACGACGAAAAAAAAAATTATGCAACAGCTGGATTCAAATAGTGCACGTCCTCTTATCCAGATGCTGGATTCCTCTATTTTTTATACAACAGGAAATGCAAAAAAAAGCCTTAAACTGTAAAGGATAATAATATATAACTGGAAGAGAAAACAAAGGACAAACATAGAGCTTTGGCCTTTCATGACGTTATGCCGAGATGTTGCCACAATACACACTTGAACACACACACTGCTTCATTTTACTTTCCATCCAGCTTCCAAAGAGCAGGATTTTAATTTGAAAAAATATAAAACATACAAAAAACATGTCCTAGATTCAAGCCCATCTGCTGCAGGCCAGTTATCACATTTCTGAACACAAAAGAATGATTTGATTTATTCCCCGTACGGGCCGAATACAGTCGGGTCATGTGACCCGCAGTGTAACCAATTGGCGGCCGAGAAGAAGGTAAGGGCAGGAAAAAAATTACTACCATTTTAGGGGAGGATGTAAGCCACTATACCGGCCCATCTAACGTTTTACAGTCGCACTTAAGTGTCTTTTTATTGAAATAATAAAATAAACATGTCGCTAACGAATTATTATTCCATGATGGGTCTGCAGACGGAGGAGCCGTACGGTGCTCATTTCATCCCGGGAGGCTTGCAGGGCTCGACGGCCGCCTGCGCGAAGCCAGCCCGGGGAGCGGAGGACGAGGAGGGGACCCTCGGCACCCACATCCCCGATTTTTCCCATTTTTCCAACAAAGCTGCTCTGAACGGCTTCTCTCCTTGGACGAACACGTCGACCTCTTCCTCGTCGTCCTCCCCCCAGCTGCAGCCCGCCCCCGGTGCCTCCATCCCGGGGCTTTTCCACCCGCACCACCTCCTGAGCCACCACCACCACCACCACCACCACCCGTACTACGGCCCTCAGGCTCCCGGCCACGCCGAGCACGTCGCGCCCGCAGCGGCCCCGGAGAGCAGGTTCGTCCGCTGTTGGGAGGGGGCCACCCCCGCCTCGGATGCCGCTTTGTCCCAGGTTTCGGCCACTTTTCCCACGTGTCTCCCTTCTCAGAGCGACCTCTCCAACCCAAGCCCAACGTACGAGACTATTAAGCCCGAGAGCTCGCCACCTCCGCGCGACAGCCCCGAGGATCCCAGCTTTTCCAGCCCGGCCGCGGTGGTGCTGGAGCGGCTAGGGGACGTGGAGGAGCTCGGTAGGAAGCCGGAGCCCAAGAAGGAGGACCAGGAGAGAAAACCCCAGCAGCAGCAGCAGCAGCTTGACCCGGGTAAAGACAGATCCACTAAACCCAGGAATGTTTATTAGCTTTAAGGAGTGCCAACACACAGGTGTGTGTCAGTGTGTGTGTGTGTGTGTGAGTGTGTTGGAGAGGGGGATTGTATTTAAGTGAGTGTGTGGAACTTTTATAGCCCTATAAATGTCTTGTAAATGGTAAAATATAAAACTTTATTGTCCATTAAAATAATTAAGGTACTATTGTTATTTAGCAATTTGTCACTATGTGGACAAACAGGTTGCAGTGTTTCCTTTTTTTTATTATAGTGCAAGCTCTTTTTTTGCATATTCTCCACAAACATATTTTATTATGTGTGTATATATATATATATATATATATATATATATATATATATATAGTACGTGTTTGTGTGTTACAAAGGGTTTTAAAGGTTTTTAAAAAGATTTCCTCATTCACATTCATTGTGTTTGGGATTCTAAGCTTTACACATTTACACAAGTCAGCATTCTTCATATAATATTATTGATATTTTTATTACTGGAATTATGGGCTGGTTCTAGCATAGAAGATGGAATTAAATTATTTTGTATAATGAAATTCTTTTACAGGCAGGATTTGAATAATTATTTATTTTTTCCATGAGAGCCTTAGAGAGCAACAGATGTGACAGACACAGTGCAGATAGATTAATAAAGAGTTTTGTCTATAAAGAGATCTGTCTATTTTCCTATTGAAATCATTTAGTTTATTAGGAATTAAGATTTTTGTATCTGGTCAAATTCACAAATCACAAAAATTGGGATTCTGCCTTATATTTGTTTTCCCTAAAATTGTATGTTTAAAAAATATATATATTATTAATTCTATAATTATTATTGCACCAAGATTTAAGATCTTTAAGATTCAGCAATTATTTTATGCTGCCTAAATAAAGAGAGTGATGGGCCTTTTTTATTTAGGGCCAGGTGTCAAAAACAACAACAGCTAAACTTTTTTTTTAAGGTTTTACAAAAAAATAGTTTCAATCATTTTTAACCAAAGCAATAATAGTTAAATTATTAATCAGAGTGGGCAAAAATCCACTGGTTCTGTGTGTCCAGACAAAATGGAAAAATATTTAAAATGTTTTCATTCAGTATGATTATGGAAATTAATCATTTTGACAACCTGAGGTCTATTATATTTAAAATGTTAAAGCAAAGCTGTAAAATGTTTCCCATCGAACCTGAAACATCCTACTTGCTGTCTGGCTCCTTTCTTAAATCGCCAACAGCCATTTTTCTTAGTTTATCCTCTGCTGTTTTCACAGCTCCTTGGTGTCCTTCCAAAAGTAATCTGAAAAGGAATCTGCTTGATAATCCATGAGAAAAAAATCTGTAATGATCATGTAACTGTTTCATCTTTGGTCACACGTTCTACACAAACACGTGGGAGAGGCTTTATTTATGAAGCCTTCTCTGGAGAATGTGCTGTTGTTTCTTTCTTTAATGAGCCAAAAGTTGGAGGCTCATAAAGTTTGTTTCTGAGTGTGTTTATTTCTGTCTTGAACGCCTCACAGCACACACACACACACACACACACACACACACACACACACACACACACACACACACACACACAG
>JABUIW010000010.1:16208868-16219745 GCA_013363375.1 Menidia beryllina | reverse complement strand
CACACACACACACACACACACACACACACACACACACACACACACACTCACACACACACACACTCACACACACTCACACACACACACACACACACCAGTCATGGCTAAGCTATGGCGTGACAACAGTCTGTGGGTTATTTTCCTGTTTACCTCCAGTAAGAATAAGCATCTACAGTCCCTGTAAGGCGCTTTACAAGGGCCACATATAGGGCCAACGCACAACTATTCCACCCTCGAATGTAAGGTACCATTATATTACGTTATGTTAAACCGTTAGGAGTATTACAGAGTTATCTTTATGCGTTTTTTTCCCCCTTTTAAGATGATGAGATGGACTAAAAGCAACACATCCTCTTGTGCAGAGGGACAGCAGGCTATGTTAGCCTACAGCTGCAGGCCTGGGCTGGGACTTAAACCGAGTCGAGATGTGATCAATAAGGCCTTCATCCAATCATTTAGACTAAACACGCTGCTCATAGGGATTTTTTAAAAAAAGACAATGAAATAAAAGTCTGATTACAGCAACATTGTGTCCAGCGTCTGTGTTGTTTTGTTCTGTTTCTGGTTCAATTTTGGAGGTTTTAGGGCAACTAATCAGCCTGAATCCATCAGTTTTTAGGCCTTTTGTCTGACACTATCACAAAGAAAAAACAGCAATACTGTGCACAGAATCACAGTGAGGTCATATTTAGTGTTATAAACCTAAGAGAAAAACTGTAACTAAACGTGGACAAATTATTTTCAGAAACAAAAACAACATTTTTCTCCACATCATCTCTCTATCAATCATTATTATGGTACAATCTCACAAGACAGACATAAAAACAGAGGGTCACGTTTGACATTTACCTGGATTATGGGCCTGTAATCCGATTTATTGTGTTTTTCATTTGGATCGTATTCCATTGTCAAGGTGTCTCACTGCTCTCAGGTGTGCAGTCTGAGTTTGAGTCCACGGAGACACATTTCTGCCTCCTTGTTTTGTCAAAGTCAGCGCAGTGCCTCGTAGTTTCCTTCATTTATTGCGGCCATATAATCCCCGCGCTCATCCTACTGCAGGGTCATAAAGCAACAGCATGCATTTGGAGAATAAACGTGACTTTCCGCCCTGCTCAAGACACAGAGACGCACACACCGAGGTGCCATAAAGTCATTTAGCCCAGACAGCCATCGGGGCTATATGGTTTTATTGGACATCCTTTTCCTGCCGTATAGAGCCTTAACTGTCCTCTCTAAATGTTAAAGTCATTGTCCGAGTGTGCAACCAGACAGCCGCGGTCACATAATGCAGACAAGCAAGGACACAAAACCGAGGGAATTTCATTATGCTAAAAAATGATGCCTTCAGAGCACGTGAGTCCAGATTTTTTCCTATATTCCCATATTATTTCCTACTAAAAAAATCACCAGGACCTTGTGGAAAATAGATATTTTTCTTGGACTTGTCTCATCAGCTAAGCGTTTTTGGCTTTTTTTCCCCCCGGTCTATATTTTCCATCTTTGTGAAAGCTATGCAGAATTTCTTAAACGGTTTCATTTATCAAATGATAGCATCTATAGTTCTAAAAAACAAACGCCAGCCACTGAGTGGTGAGTTAAACACAGGCCTGATATCTGACCACCGACAGTTGCTTTATTAGGAATAAATGCTGTTAGCAGACTCAGGAAGTGGTGTTACTCTATTTACGCTCCCCTTTGCTGGATTACTTTAATGAAAATAAAATGTATTTTTAAAAGACAAACCATTAGGCTGATTGTTCATTTTTAGAAATGTCTTATCTAAATTTGCAAATTGTCCTCTAATATAATGATTTTTTTTTATTGGGTTACTGACACAGCAGAGGAAACAAACCTCAGTAAAACAGCTAAATCTTCCCTCCACACGGCCTCACAAATACAGCAAAATTGTTTTAAAATGTGAGTAAGAAATTTGCTTTTCTAAACATAAAGGGAAATCCTAACAATAAAAGACAGAAAGGCCCAATTTTTTAGTTTCTATGGTCATATATCAGAGAGGAAAATAACGAATAAAGCAAAGAAACAGCAATTAGGCTGCTTGGCCCCCCCAAAAAACACACACACGCATAGTTTCTATGGGCATATATCAGAGTGGAAAATAATGAATAAAGCAGGGGCCAATTAGGCTGCTTAGCCCCCCCAAAAAGCACACAAAAAAACTGCAAAGCAGTAAACTTGAAAATTCGGTTCGATTGAAAATGTAAAACTTTATTGATTAAAAAAAGAGTAGACAAATAGCTTTAATAAGAACAAAATACATATATGTATGTAAATTTTGTTCGCTTTTTATGTTTATTTTTACCTGTACAGCACTTTGGCAACTGCGGTTATTTTAAATGTGCTCTATAGATAAAATTTGACTTGACTTGACTTTAATAAGAACAATGTCGTTGTATTCTAATGATAACAGAGGCCTCCACTTAGGTAAGGCATGCGTAATTTCAAATGGACAAAGTGGAATAAAAAACACACAAAAGAATGGGATGGAAAGGGCCCTTATAGACAAACCGCCTCAGTAACACCTCTGGATATGACCTAAAACATTTTTAAAAAACGGATTTGTGCTGCTGTGCGGGAAGGTGTAGCTACAGCAGGTGTCCACTGGGGGGCAGTATTGCCTTTCATTGCTACGGTTGGTACCCACATAGAAGAACACTGGACCAAAGATCCAGTCATATTCACCCCAATACCATCAGAATTTGGATTAAGAAAGACCAAAAGTGAGACTTTTCTATAAATATAAATGTAATATACACTCAATTAATTAAAAAAAACTGCTAATGAAATAGTAAAACTTTCTCCTATTGCAGTCAGTATTCTGTACTTTTTTTTTACATAAGGAGACTGAGCAATAAATATCTGATTTACAAATTTGAAACACTCGGTGTGTCTACCATCAGAGGATAAATTAGATCCTTTGAGGACATGAGGAAAGAGCTTTATTTCAAAACATTTTTTATTATTATTGGGTAGGATGCCACCTTTGTAATACAATGACGAATTAATTAATTGATAAAAAACTTTTTTTTTTAAACAGAAATGTATATCTAGTAAAAACCTTTTGCCTTTACAGAGAATATTTTTGAATGGTTAATGTTGTAAAAGCCAACTGATGGATGCTTTTTCACTTCTCTGCAGGACTAGCTGGAATATCCTGGAAAATGACTTTTTACTCCAACCTGAATCTGGATTATACAGAGGAATAAACAGTAACCATCAGTTCTGTGGACGTGGGCTCATCTCAGAGGGACAGAGAGACGGTTGGACACGTTCTGTGTGGGATGAGTCCACATTTGAGCTGTTTTGGGGGATAACTGACGTCTGCTTCTACAGAGAAGGGGGGAAGCGTCTATTGGCTGAGAAAGGACCTGTGACGTCTTTTTCCAGAAGGCCAGTGACTGTTTCAGGACCATCTGAGCCCTCATTCTGAACGACCTCTTAGGGCCAGTGTCCACAGAGTGTCCACAGGAAGGTGGTGGGTCACTCTGGGATGTATCTAAAGTGCTTTGTGTACATCTTCCAAACACGTAGACGTTTATCTGTGAAAAGACTGCAGAATATTTCTGTTGAACGTGTCATGAGACGTTAGAATTATTAGTCGTGCATCCCTTCAGACCTGATGGAGGGAGAGAGACAGAGTTGTGACGTCACTTCCGCTCTCTGATTGCTCTTCGAAGTAAAACTCAAACGTCACCAAGACGTTGAGGCCACTGTTAAATAAAATGGCCTTTTATCTTTAATTCTTTCTTCCTTTTCTGTGCTTGTTTCAATCTGTTTAAGTATTTGCTTAATCATTAAAAGACCGCATAAATATTACAAGAACATATTTAAAGATGTTTACAATAAAATATATAAGTAAATATAATTTTTTAAAAAGCTACATCCGCAAAAGTTTGCATGAGGAAACTTTAAAATCAGCTAATAATGATTAGATTACGTTAGTTTAGACTATAATTGATGTTTTTCCTTTAGAGCACAGCACAAAAAGTGGAATTCAAGCTTTCTGTTTAGTGAAGGCCAAAAGCTGATGGAATTATTTCAGAGGTTGAAACTCGTCAAAATGAATAAAAAAAAGCACCATCATGTTTCTTTAAGCGATAAATGGAAGATCTGGCTGTAGCCAACTTGTGTAGGAATTTCTCGCTCCGGGATATACCAAGATTTGAATCGAAATTAAAGACGTGATACAAAAGGTTCCAGTGAGAGACGGATCCCACACAGCCTCAAAGATCCGAATCAGACCCAGCACAGAGCGCGCGTTTATCCTCTTATCTGTCCTCCCATTTCCCGACAAACCGCAGGAGAAAACACACACTTATCGACTGATTCGGTTCTTCAACCAATAAAAACTCGGTTTCCTGTCCACGTTGTTTTCCTTCTTCTGTGAGGGTTTGCTGTATTTTTGTGGCAGAGATGAGCTTCCACTGACAGTGCGCATCAAAATCGAGGATTCTTTTCAGTCCGAACGTCAGTTTGTTACGTTAATATGTCCAAATAAAGACTCTGTGACATCATACGCTATTTCATATCGTAAATTAATACATTTGAAGTAAAACAGAAGTAAAAAATAAAGGCCAGAATGCGTCTTTTGTGCCTTGTTCGTTTCAACCTTCTCATTCAATTTGATGTTTTCCACGATTCATTTAAAGGTACATTTTTCTTCCGGCTCAGACAATGATCTCTTATTTCTCAATAAACAACGATCCTACCTTTGGGATTTTTGCTTTGTATTGGTAGGTTGCTAATTTATTCTTATAAACAACCTCAAAACGAGCTCCATCACTCATTCGGTCTGAACTTTTGTTACATATACATTTCTGTAGCATAAACTCCTGAAAGGGGAAAAATCATTTGTAATAAAGTGCCAAAAATGTGGCTTTTAATGTGTCCTAAGATATGAAGGTGCGCGTGTTTGTTTATTTGCAGCTTTCCCTGGAGTGCAGCTACCACAATCTCCCTTTTTTTTCTGTCTGCACGCCTCCCTCACACACTCCCACACACACTCCCACACACACACCCAAACACACCACAGGCCATAAAACCGTTTTACGAGCTGATGCTACCGGCAATTGGACGCGAACGGTCATGTGTGCGCGCGCAACAAACCACCTTCCGGGGCGGCTTTACTCCGCGCGCTCACGGAACCACAGAGCTGCACCTCGGCACCCGCGAGCCTCCATGGTCGGTAAACAATGCATTTCTATTCGTTTCTTTAATATCTGTAATGTGCATAAAAAAGCGAATCTGTCAGATTAGTTGGTTAAATCTTCGTTTTTAATATAAACGTGGAAATGTGCTGCATTTATTTCTATGTAAGTGCGTAAAATAACTATCAGCCATTCATCAAACTGCATTGACACCAACTTGTTTGCAGGTTTCAGGTAAAAGTCTTTTAAAACCTACCTTTTTTTCCTTTTTTTTTTTTTTTTTTTTTTTTTATTTTTCTTTTATTTTCTTACCTGAGGAGGCTGAAAGCCCTCAGACCAACACCAGCTTTAGTTAAAGCTTTGATGGCTCTACTTGAATCTAAACTTAATGGTGAACTGGGGCCACAGGTCAAGCAGGAATGAATCCATGCTTAACTGTTTATTGTTAAAGCCAAGAATCCCTACAGGCTTTGGGCTTTTTGTGGCATTTACATTCATTTACTTTTTAAAAATACAATTTGGGCACATGACTCCTTGCAGCATTGTTGGCAGCTGTATTAATACAACAGCTTCTGCTGTGTGTGCACGTATATAAGAAGCAGGCCAGGAGCAGTTATGGCTCCTGGCTCTGACCGTCCTTCTGTTTCTCAGTGCTGCAAATAGCTCATGTGGCTCCAAACCCCACCAGCTTTGCCAGAATTTGATTATCTTCAGGTTTACTGGATTCCAGTTTGTGCCTCGGTGAGGTCGGTTCTGACAAAGTGATGCTAGGATTTAGGAAAAAAGTTAATTAGGATTATGATGCAATGGGAAAAGCGGCCTCTCAAGAACAGCCCGACTCAGCTGTTTTCAAACCGGTCAAAAATTCCCACTTAAATAACGTTTTCATGATCCAGATGTTTGGTAATTTCAAAGATTTTTTTGTAATTCATTCAACTCGTCACACAAAAAGGCTGCTGATGTTAACCCAAAAGGCCACAAATCTGCTCAGGTCTTCTCTGAGGTTTTAAATGTTGTCCTGTTTTTATTTTTTAAACTGATGTGTTGTGAAATCTACGAGAGAAAACAAAGTTCAGATTCCTCCTTTCTGAAACGCACTTGGACAGATGGGCAGAGGCAGACAGAGGGAGTCCTTTCTGCTCTCCTTTCCATTGACGCTCTTTTTTTACGAGGGCAGTCTGAGTGTCAGAGTAACAAAAGAAACAGTATTTTCTCCTTTTCTTGCCTTCTTTGTTTGGTTTTGTTATTTCTTATTTTGCATTTCTTTTTTTTTTTCCATGAGGGCAGCAGGCGGGGTGTGAGAGATGGAGGGAAACAAAGACAGTATTTCATTGGTGCTGCTCAGCTGGCACGGGCTATTTACAACCTACTGCAATGCGGCAAAGAATCCGTGCATGTGTGTGTGAGTGTGTGTGAGTGTGTGTGTCTGTGTGTGTGTGTGTGTTGATCTGCCAGACAGGGGAAAGAGAGAGATGGGGACTTGAAGAATGAGGCTAACTTTAAATTAAGGCTCACAACAGACACAAAGACGCAGATTCTGAGTAAAATCATGAATAAAGAAGGCGTGTGTGAGATGGGAGTTGTTTTTTTTTTTTATTTAAACATGGCTGCCTTTTCTTCCAGGATGGTGCAGAGGCTTCAGACCCATCCGGAGATGAAGGAAGACGAATACAACCTGCAGGTTTGTCCTATGAAATAGATGAATAAAATAAATGCTATCTGCTCTCCCAGCATCTTTCACGGCTGCTTTTTGACAGCTGTTTCTCACATTCTGAGTTCACGTCCGAGCCACAAACTGAATCCTTTGTTTCTCTAAATTAATCTTTTCAGAGGTCACGCGACTCGGGGCGGTGGGCTAAAGTCGTCGGATGAAGGTAAAGCTCAACAGATACATTACAAACAGACCATTTTGACGTTTTTCGGCATCTTTTGGCGCCGTCGCATGTGAAGATTTCTAACAGGGGGCTGGTAAATATCTCATTTATGAGAGGAAACATACACACATTCTGGAAGGCCATTATGAGATCAGGCTGCTGTAGGATAAAAGCGCCACCAGGGGGCGATAGCACCCAAGAGACGTGTGCTGCATGCTGTCTGCGCCAAAAGCCTCAAGAAAGAACTAAAGCCACATCTCTGCGTGGTGCCTGACTAAAAACTAAACCAAATCACACTCCAAATAAAGTCCCCGCTTAGTAGAACCATACAGGCTCCATTTTTTCTATTTTCGTTACAATCTTAAAAACAGCCGATTTACATCCGCTAAAAAACAAATTGACCGATTTGTTTTGCGGTCTCTGGACACAAGATGACGCCACAGACTCACGTAAACTGTCCCCAAAGCAGAGCTCTGGGCTTTAGTGTTCGGCTGAATCCTCCCCTTTAAAAAACCCTCCTCATCCTCACCCTCTGGGCTCTCGGGAGCTCTGTGCTCCAACTGCCCCTGAATGCACCTCGACTGAGCCACAGTACAGTACTCTGGGGGTTTTCTGTCCCGGGACTTGTTTTAGTCGGTGGTTTTTCTGCCATTTGGCGAAAAGCCAAGTGGAGGCCACATAAATCGGAGAGTCAAGTGGCTTAAAATGCGGCGTTGCTTTGTTAACGGGAGAATAAAAGAGGAGAGCACAGTCCGAAATCTGGATATCTGCCTTCACTTTATCAAAGCGAATATATTTCAGCTCCTGATAACCGATAACAGTTTTATATTGAATGTTGTCCAAATACAAAACGAAAAGCAGATAGACTGAATTAAATAAACAAGCAGAAGATAAACAGATCCGTTTTGTTCTGTCTGCAAATGGCTCAAATGAAATGGCTCAGATACCCGGATGAACATTTTTCTGGCTGCTGATGTTCGTTTAATTCTGGACCAAAAGTCTAAGAAAAACATTTGATGTCTGGCTTGCAAACTCTGAGCAGCTAAAGCAAGCAAAGTGGTGTCCAGTTTGACACACACACACACACATACACACACACAGACAGACACACAGACATACACACACACACACACACGCACAGCTCTGCAGTTTGTTTTCTCAGAGCTGGTTTATGGCTTTATTGCTCCCCATTTACGGAAATCAAAGCAGGAAACAAACGCTCCGAACAGCATTCCAGACACATCCGGAAAAATGCAACATGCCTCACGTTTTGTCTTGTTTACTGGGGGGGGGGGGGGGGGGTACGCACGGGGGAGTCTGTTTTACGCACAGAAAATACCTGCTTTCCACGGAAAATACTTGCTCGAAAAAACGCTTTGGACACATTCTTAAGTCCAAAATAACTCAATTATATCGAATAAGAATACACTTGCAGGAAAGGAAAATTCAGAAAAGCCACTGAGGCAAAAAAATGGAGCCCAAAACGGTTCATTCTCCCCTAGCACCCCCCCTTTACAGATTAAAGCTCTTCCTTTTTTCTTTTTTTTCCTTTGGCGCCATTATCGAATAAAGTGGCTCTCAGTGCAAGGCCTAATAATTTATGAACCCTTGTGGGAGTAGCAGAGGTGGGGGGGAAGGCTGAGCACGTGACGGTAATAAAGTGTGTTTTATTGCTGGCGTTTGACAAGCCCCAAAATATAACTCAGAGAGAAAAGACGACAGGCGGGCAGATGGGATTGGTAGCCGATATTTGTCCGAAATCTACAGAATGCGCGCTGGATGCGGCAGGAACGGACCCGGAGCTCCTCTCCTACCGGACCCCCCCCTGACCAGACCCCCCCCACCCACACACACACACACACCCAGGCAGCGAACCGGCGCGTTTTAACGCGAGATCAGGACCGAGCAAGTAAGTGCGTCTCGTTTTCATATTTGGCGAAGATATGAAGTTATGACTGTAAAGGGGCAGGAGGGGAAAGGGGGGGGGGGGGGGGGGAAGGGGGGGGGGGCTGGGGCAGGAGAGGGCCCGGGGTGGGGGGTGGGAATATTTCCTTGGTCGGGGGACCCCCAAAGGGTCCGAGCTGCTGAGTGGAGGCTTCAGAAATCCACCTGTAGTCCAAAAATGTTGCAGTTCAACCGACCCAAAATGGAGATTTTGCTTGTTTGGATATATATATTTTTTTTTTGTATGGACGTGCCAGCAAGTTAGTGGAGAATTTTCTTCTGGGGGGCATTTGGACAATAAATTAAATTGGTTTCAATGCCAAATTTGGAGTTAATTCAATCTACAGTTCTGTTGAGGCACGATTTTATTCCACTTTTTAATACATATTTATAGATCGGTTATTTATGCCTTCCACGTATTTGTGGACATTTTCAAAACTGAATCTATTTACGCTGACAAATTCCTGAATTGCTTAATTAAAAAAAAAAAAAAAAGTCTGCAACTTGAGGGTATTCAATTCTCAAAATAGCCTTTTTTGTCCACATATTCTTTTCTAATTCTTAATCCATTAAATCCCTCAAACGACAAAACGAGAACACACTGTTTGTGGTGGTCGTAGCAGTTGCCGTCCCCCCCACCCCCTCCATTTTTCATTACAGTAGGGGTCTGCGCTTGAACGTGGTTTGTAAATCTCTAACGTGAAACATTATCTTTGGGCGCGCGCGTGACTTCATGATTTCCATGCTGAAGTTTGGGCTGAATTCGACACACAGTCTCATTCCAGATGTTGAGGATTATCGGGACGTGTAGGACATGACACCGTAATCTCTTGCTGAGAGGACGTGCACGAGAATAATTTATTTAGCTCATGAAACGAGGTTCTTGTAAAAAAAAAAGAAAAAAAAGAAAGAAATGTCCATGGGGGGGAAGGCGCCATTTGTGGGCTTTAAAACAGTTCCACATTCTGACTGTGCACCTAAACGCATTCTGCGTTATGAGTTATTGAACTTTAAATAAACCAGGGAAAACAGTCTTCTCTACAAAAGGATGGTTTTCATAAAAAATAATAAATGAGCTGTAGCACAGCGTAAAAAGTCATCCTTCCTTAATTTGGTTCTGCACACACTATGTCGTGGCCAATAAAAGGAAAACATTATTTAAGATAATTTAAACCGTGATTTGGATAGGTTTATTTTTAAATAACGAAACCAACTAAAGTAGAAAAACAGTCGCTATTACTGTTACAGTTTTCACTCCGCTTTAATTTATATTAACTACATTTCTGATCGTAATCTTTATGGATTATTGCGTAAAGAGCGCAAACTTAATTCCGTATGAATAATGTGGAGAAACTGAACGAACAAAGCAAGTTGAATAAATAGATGGAGAAGAAATACGCATTTGTTCACGTGATATCCTTGTTTTGGAGCTGAATATAGTCGATTGTTTACGTGAAAAACTGGATTTCTGTTCATTCGTTGTCACTGAATTGAATTTCCCACAAATGGAATGGATCTGATCATATTTTAGAATTTATTTGCTTTTGCTAAATGAATCCATCCGTTTCATAGATGAGTCAAAGGCAGTGCTGGGGGTGTTTTGCTTTGGGTTTTGAGCAGATCTGGTCGCCTTTACCGGGGTTGGATCTACCTCGTTTGCGGTCACATTTGCGCGCTCAGCCCGAGGTCGCAGTTAATGTCTAAACCGGGTTAAAGCGGGCTGCTCCCCAGCTCGGCTTTGACCCGGCAGAGGGCCGGGGGTGGAGGGGTGAGCCGGCGGTCAGCCTGTCTAAGATGAAAAAGTGAAACGACCCCAGAAAGAAAAGCCCGCAAATGAATGGCTCCATGCCACAGCCCCGACCCGGGACGAGAGTATAGCCTACCCAGGCCATCT
>JABUIW010000010.1:16170544-16203868 GCA_013363375.1 Menidia beryllina | reverse complement strand
AAGTGCCGCCTCCCATTGGCTGGCCGCAGGGTCATGTGAGCCGCACGGCCGTCCGTCTATTTGACAGCCGCAGGATGGCTTGATGCCAGAGGGGGGAAAAAGAGACAGAGAGAGGGGAGAGAAAGAAAAATTAGTATTCTCCTACTAGCCTCGCTATAAATCAATCATGGACTCCTACGTGGTGAGCTGTAAATATGCTGAGCCGCAGTTCCCGCCTTGTGAAGAAGATTACAGTAATTTTACTGACCAAGGGGGGTATTACAACAACCCCCAGGACAGTGGCAGTTACGCGGGGGGCTATCAGCCCGTGCATCCCCCTCCGCCTCCCTACACTCCCCAGCAGACCGGCTACCAGGGGCATCACCGGGAGGATGGAGAGGAGCGCGCGCAGGGCCAGGGCGCGAGCTACCCGCCGTACAGGGAGGCGCACGCGGCCGGCAAGGAGCGCTTCCCCGCCGCTGACCTGCAGTGCCAGGCCTGGATGACCTGCGCCAAGCCCGCTCAGGTGCAGAGGAAAGCGGCCTGCCAGGGCAAAGACAAGCCGCCCATTGTTGTCTACCCGTGGATGAAGAAAGTGCACGTCGCTCACGGTGAGATGGATGATGGGCTGGAGGCTGGAAAATGTCCAGCTTCACCTCCAAAAGCGCCATTTCGTTTCTGCTGTCATGCGCGTAATATCATCAGTTTTTAAAAATAATGTTTTATCGTCTTTTTTTTTATATCATTCGGTCTTTTTCCCCTTCTCTATTTCTCTCTTTCTTCCTTTCTATCCCTCTCCCCTTCTTTCTTTCTTGTCCGTTTGTGAGCATCGTTTTTGTTGTCGGGTTATTTACGATCTCGGTGAGGTCCAGCGAGAATTACAGCCCCTATAAAGTTTTATGGCCCCTGCCACAATGCGGGTGTGTGGTGTGTGTGTGTGAGTGTGTGTGGGGGTGTGTGTGAGGTGTGTGTGTGAGAGAGAGAGTGTGTGTGTGGACATGCTCGCGCTATATGGTGCGTATCTGATGTGCAGCGATGCGGCCAAAAACAAAAAGCTGCGAGCTAAAAAAAAAAAAAAAAAAAGCAAAAATCCCTGGACATCCTCCCAGAAAACCACAAATGAAGATTTGCACAGAAATTAGATAATTGGAGCGGTTGTTGTTTGGTAAAGAAGTGAAAATGCTAATTCGGTTTTGCCTAGATCGCAGGCTAAATCATGAAATATTTAACCTCCATATTTAAAAAAGAAAGCCTAAAGAAAGGCTAATTGAATTTTTTAAATTGATCTAAATATATATTTAAAATTTAAGTTATTTCCTCACCTGAATGTGCTTTTTAATTTTTTTTTTTTTTTTTTTTTACAGTGAATCCGAATCACGTGGGTCCGGAGCCTAAGCGGTTGCGCACGGCCTACACGCGCCAGCAGGTCCTGGAGCTGGAGAAGGAGTTCCACTTCAGCCGGTACCTCACGCGCCGCCGCCGGGTGGAGGTGGCGCACGCGCTGTGCCTGTCGGAGCGGCAGGTAAAGGTGTGGTTCCAGAACCGGCGCATGCGCTGGAAGAAGGACAACAAACTGCCCAACACCAAAGGAAGGAGCAAAGCCAAGAAGGGCACGGACAACAACAACAACAACAACAACAACGGAGGCGAGACCGTGAAGGCGGCCATCACCGTGTGAAAAACCCCCGCGTGGGAGCGGGGTTTGGCTCTCAGAGGACTGCACCTTCACTCCAAAACTCACTTTTGCTGAACTGATCCGGAAACAACCTTAAACCGCTTCGAATCCCCAAGCTAAACCCCCATTGTGAATTTGTTAACGTATTTTAACCTTCCTTTAAAGCATTTCAAAGCATCTCCGTTTGCCATAGGCTGGGGAGGATGTCAGTTTAAGTTTATCTATTTAATCAACCAATGAATGTCTTTGAGTTATTGTACAGTTTTTCTGTTATCCCACAGACATGTGCTATGAAAGGCGCAAAGCACGGTGCCTGTTATAGTGCCACACGACGGGAGAGTGTGTGTGTGTGTGTGAGAGTTGGAAAAAACAGGGTTTGTTTTGTGTTATTATTTTCTACAGGGTAAACATAACACAGGGTTTTTTTTATAATCGTGGCGTAAAAAAAATAGCCTAATGTATGATTGTACGTGTCCCCAAAATGTTCCGCAAAACGGTGCGTAAAAAGGGGAAAGGAGAGGACAGATACCAGCAGCAGAAAGACCAAAATGCTCGGCGGCTTTCTTGTAGAATAATAATCGTATAGCTTCTTTTTTTTTGTAGGAATGTAGCCATATTGTGCAGATTTATTTTACCTTTTTGGAATATTTCAGAATCTCGGGCTCCAGGTCGTTTGCTGGAGACAGCGTAGTTTTGGGGCAGACTTGTAATGCACATCAGTGACTGTAATTCAGCTCATTCTCTCAGGGTTACAGGGTTTTAAGAGGAGGAATCCCTCAAGCTTGGTTTGGTTGAGGTTTAAACGAGCCCCTAATCGTTACATAAAAGCATGTTTTCTCCTTGATTACAGTTTAATATGCTGTCACAGCATTTTACGCCAGTACTTATTTCCATCATTTAGAAGCATATTTTATTCTTTGTAGCATCCTCATCTTTGATATATATATAGCTATAATATGTTACGTTTTTTTAAAAATAAAAAATGAAATATTTCGTGTAAGATTTTTTATATGTGTAAATGTTTTTGGTAAAATAGCTGAGAAAAAAAATAAATAAAAATCGTTGTTAAGCTTTGCGTGTGAGTGTGTTTAACGGTGAAAAGGGTCACGGGAGTGACGTGTCCCGTCATTATTACTATAAGTGGCACATAATGAATGTGGAAAGAAACGTGATCGTCTCATGTGAAGCCAGTGGAGGTGAGCCAAGAGCCAGAGCTTTATTACCGAGCTGAGAGCCAGTTAAAATCCGAGGACTGTCCCCAGTGGGTGGATTTTGATGAGGTTTCCTACTGAACCCGCTGATCAGTGTTTAATCACTAAAGGAAAGATTATGAGGACTGTATTTTGGAGGCAGTGCATGATTAAGAAGAAGATCTACCAATAAATCTAAAAATGGTTTTGATTAATATTTGGAAACAGACCTATAAATGTTGAATACATTCTGGCTTTCAGGGTTTGGGAGCATGAGCATTTGAGTAAAGACCTCTGAAGCATGCTGAGGCTGCTGCTGCAGATCTGAGCTATGAGAGACACTAATTGTCAGCTTCCGGTCGAGACGTGGATGGAAGTTCATGGAAGGCACAACGGGGGTTGTCAGAGAGCAACGAGAGGGCAGAAATACTTGAAAGAACCGCCGCAAACAAGATCAGATATCAGCGCGAAAAACATCCTATTTTCAGCCTCTGCATCAAACAAAATAGTATCAATTAAGAGTACCAAATCCTCAATATGGATTGAATCTACATTTAATAGAAATAACCACAAATAGTGAAGGTTTTAGGCCAAAGCTTTCTTCCTGTTCTGTGTGTGATGAGGCTGGGATGCCCCCTGCTGGAGATCCTACACATTGCAGGTCCACGTACCTCTGAAACATCCTGTAAAGGTGAGTTTTATTTCCCCACGGACACATCCATAAAGTGCTTCTTAAGATGACCCGTAAATTCAATCTACTGAATAGGTCAATGAATACATAAGCACCCAGTGTCCTGCTCAAGGACACTCCTTCTGGAAACGATGGGAATCGAGCCACCGATTTTATGACGACCACCTGTACTGAGAATTCAGTAACATTTTCTATGGGAGAAAATAAACCTCAGACATATGATTTCCAGACATATGTGGTCTAATAAGGGCTTACGCAAAAAAAGGAGAGCAGGCTGCAAATAAGTACAAGAAACAAGCAATCTACGGAAGGCTTGAAAATAAATATATATTATAATAATATTCTCAAATGCAGTTGTTACAAATCAGCCAAGCAGTTAGTAATATTTAAAATGAAATAATTACCACGTTTTGGGGAGATAATACAGAAAATATAGATATTTTCTCTTAATAAATCAGTGGTGTTTATCGTTTTGCAGAATGGGGCCTTGTTTGTGTCCAATTTCCATCACAATCTTGAATTATTCTGGCATATTGTTTTGGGTTTTGTCTCCTGCGACTTTCACACCCTCCTTAGTTGCACTGTGATTAAACTGAGCACTGGGGGGAAATAAATAAAATAAAACTATTTGCCATTACACCAAACTGAAAGCTAATATTTAGCATATTGCGACAAAACGCTGTCGCTGGTGCGCTGCATTAGGTGCGAAAAGTGGAACTAAACAATCTCGGTAACCTTTTCTTGCCGGGACGTTCATCGCGGACGGACCACTGCGGGGCTGCAGATAAACACTTGCCCTTAACTTGGCATGAAACATTGTTGAACTACTGTCTTACTGCAGCAAACAAAGAGGGTATTACTAAAGCACAATGTCTCTTGCGGCAGATGCTTTCGTGTCGCAGATAGCAGGTAACGAGCTGAATCTCATCACTGGGTTTTATGGTCGTTTGTGGGGCTGTCTTTAGCCAGTTAGCTACCGTTAACTAATAGCTAGCAAACAGTTTAACACAAGTTATCATCTTGAGTGACATTTATTGTTTGAGCATGCGTGGTAATACGACAGTAAACCGTCTATGTGTGTTTTATTCGGTGAGTTATGGCTGGCTGTGTTTAAGCACCTTGATATAACTCAGAGTTAGCCTGTGTGCCCTTTAGCTAAACACGGATTGTGTGGGTTAAAGGCTTTTAAAGTGGCTCTGTTTTCCCTTCTGTGCTAAGAACTGAGCTCGGGGAGGGCGGTGAGTTCACTCAGAAACATTTCCCAAAAGGTCACCGTGATTAAAGCTGTGTTTCGAGGCGCGAAACGGCGACCCGTTTCAATGAAAGGCAGCTAAGCTGTGTAGCGTTCACTTACTCACGTAAAACCAAAGATGGCGGATGACGTCTTCTTCTGCCCTCCGGGAGGGCTGCACCCCCCCACGGGCGCCTCACTTAAGCCTTTAGTGGCGGGAAACGGTACTACACACACTGTAGTGTGTGTGTGTGCCCACATATTGAGTGTTCAGTGATGGACAGATCTGCTGACTTCTGTGGATTTATAGAATTATACATGCTTTCAGACCATCAGAAAAGTGGGTTGATTGTTTTTCTTTCTGTCTCAGTGCATGTAAGTCCGAAGGGAAAGCAACACAAGTATTTTTAGATTTAAATGAACAAATCCCTCTACATAAGTTGTGTTTCAATGTTATTAAAGGACAGATACAACCTACTAAATGTTTTTAACAAATGAGAATGCAGAAGGATCAATGAATTGTAACAGAATTTCTTTGAATTTGTGTGGCAGGCTGAAATAATAGTGTCTAATCTCTGGTCTGGCTCATGAATGCCCCTGATGTGCTGCCTCAAACTAAGAGGGAACCTTTAGTCACTTTTAAGCTTTGTGTTAATGTGTGACAGTTTGCTTTTGGCCCTGACAGCTGCTGAGCCGTGGCCTGAAAATGCAACCTTGTACCAACCGCTGAAGGGTAAGTCAGTCCATCAGAGACCAGAAACGCCGTCTCTCTGCTCTGCACCTGATTTAGCTGCTGGGTTTGACCTGCCTGTGTTTTGACAGAGGATCAGATTCTGCTTTCGGACTGTGCCTCGTCTCTTGCTGTTCAGGTACGCCCTTTTCCTGTTAGCCTCCTTTTTTAATACAGTGCCGCCTCTCTGGGAATCGGTACGCTCTTTAGCTAATTACTTACATTCCCAATCAATTGTATAGTCACCATTATTCATCCTGTCACTGATTCAGTAACCTCGTCATGAAAACAATAGCTTGGATTCTCTCTGAAATGGAGATACCACATATAAGAAAAACTGTCTAATTTAGAAACTGAGAAATTATGTTCTTTGTTTATAATATATAGGAATAGTTCAGAAAGGGTGAGAAAGCTGTGTGATAATACCAAACTTTTTAAAAAAATGTATCACAGCGTATGCTGTGTTTAATGTAAAACTGAACCCGAGTTCATTCAAGTTGGGAAGAATTCTCTAATGAATCATTATGAGGTTCCTCTTGTAAGTTGTGGAGGTTGCATCCTCCGGGCCAAAGAGCAAAGAGTCATAATTTCGTCGGCACACGGCTCGTCACATCTCCATGGCAACAGAGTCCAGGTGCAAAGACGGAGGACAGAGGAGGCCCAAAATAGACGTCCCGGCATGGGCTTTTTGTGGGCCAGGCTGCAGACTGAAAGCCCCCCGATACCTCACACGTTCCCCCAGATTATCCGCTGTCACATTTTGAACTGATACATCTGATGCATTTTGGGTAAAAAAGTCTGTTGAACGCTGTCCCGCTGCTCCTCCCCAGGCCTACCTCCGGATGTGCGGCCTGCCGGTGCAGGTGGTCTGCAGAGCCAACGCGGAGTACATGTCGCCGTCGGGTCAGTGCACACGCTGAATGAACACACAGTAATATTCTTCGTTTGGATTATTTGTTTTGACCTACTCGTTTTTTAAGTTGCTTCCGTACAAACCTGCCTTTTCCTCATGCGTAGCACGCTCTGGATCGGGCATCAGTGTGTCGGGATCGCTGCTGATTCAGCTCTTTTTCGGCTCTCCCTTTAGGTAAAATCCCCTTCATCCACGTCGGGAACCAGGTGGTGTCAGAGCTGGGGCCGATAGTTCAGTTCACGAAAGCTAAGGTGCCGTAGCAGACCGCCGTTTGCAGTGATGCGGTCGCCCTTTTAAGAGGAGGGAAAAACTGTTTGTTGTCTCTCAGGGTCACTCCCTCAGCGACGGCCTGGACGATGTCCAGAGGGCTGAGCTGAAGGCTTACATGGAGCTGGTCAACAACATGCTGCTCACAGCCGAGGTACGAACACCAATCACCAAACACCCCCCACCCCTGAAACGGGGGCCGTTTCTCATTAAGGTTCCCTCTCTCCTGAGCAGCTGTACGTCCAGTGGTGTGACGACGCCACCGCCGCCGAGGTGTGTACCCGCCTTTTTTACACATCACTAATAAGCTCAGAGAGCCACTTTTCAAATATCCGCTCATTTTGCAGATCTCGCGTCCCAGGTACAGCAGCCCGTACTCGTGGCCCCTCAGCAACATCCTGGCCTATCAGAGGCAGTGGGAGGTACGCAGGAAGATGAACGCCATCGGCTGGGGAGCGAAAAACCTGGAGCAGGTGAGCCGGAGCTTTCCCGATGTGGCCCTTGTTTTTTCCTCTGGGCAACATCCTTTGAAGTGAATTTTTGGAGTTACACCCATTTGTCCTCCATAAAAGACTCCATACAGACATAAACTCAGCAGCCTGTGTTGTTTTTCAGGTGTATGAAGATGTGAGTCAGTGCTGCCAGGCTCTCTCTCAGAGGCTGGGAACACAGCCATATTTCTTTAATAAACAGTAAGTTTCCTCTCTGCCGCCCCTCTGATGAGTCCACAGCAGCTGTTTATTCATGATAGACAGGAGCTGCTTTCATGGTGTCAGGCCCAAATGGGACCGTGGACGTATCTTTAGCACCACCTGCTGGTGTAAAGGCGTCATAACGCCTTAACCCAGTGAGCAGAATCAGTTTGTTCCCCTTTAGACTCTCAGCATCATGACAGATAATCAGATTTCTGATAACTTGAAACACAGTGAAAAAGTTTATTGATCTAACATTTGCTTGAAATTAAGACACCGAATATATGTCAGTTTTATTTATATGGTGTCATATCAGATATTAATGAAGGGGCATCAATATTTAGAACATTCATACTATGAATACCAAGCAGTATTTATAAAAATACATAATGATGTCTGGAATCTATGTAAGATACACCTCTATCTAAAATAAAGCAAATTTTTATGAAGCGTAGCACATTCTTATATTAATTCTTCATTTCTGAAAATTATTCCGTTCAACATTTATTTTAAATGTATTCGTCTTTTGGTTCTTCTATTTCTATAGTACCGAATCCGAGGCCTCTCTTTAAATACTGTCCAATTTGAGCCTATGATACTCCAATTAAAAGTAATCAAGTTGTAAGTCAGGAAAAATCTAATCAATGAAATGCCATTAAAAAGCTTTTAGAGTTCACAGTAACAAACACTCAGTGTGTGTTTCCCTGTGTGTGTGTGAGGCCCACAGAGCTGGACGCGCTGGTGTTCGGTCACCTCTTCACCATCCTGACCACCAGGCTGACCAGCACCGAGCTGGCCGAGAGGATCAAGAGCTACAGCAACCTGCTGTCCTTCTGCAGACGCATCGAGCAGACCTACTTCGAAGACAAGAGCTCCTGAAGGACTGAAAACAACCTCTCTGTCGTCCCACCTTGTACATTCTGCATCACCTACTCATTCCCCCTATTGTAGCACTGAGAGGCTGACCGCTGCCCATCTGCACACGCCCAGAAGTCTGCGTCTCTCTCTCCCTTTTGCCTCCTGCTTGTACATTGTTGCATGCAGCTGTTAGGACGTCAGAGGAGCAGGTTGTGTTAAGTGTTAAGATTTATCTAAAAAAAAAAAAGTGGAAAAATGCAAAAGTCTATGAAATGGCACTAATTGCCACTCTTTTTTTGGGGGTTAATAAAGTAAAGAATGATCTCGAGAGTATGCAGCCAACACAAAAGTCAGTTTGAGGAACCTCAGCCGTTTTAGCTGAATTGCCAAACGAGTTTTCCAGTGTGCAGACGGAGTTGTGACTGATGCCCACAGCCGGCGGCGATTCGATATCAGGGTCCAGAATAAAGAATAAGTCACATACATGGATGCTTTATGAACCAGAGGCAGAGATATATTTATTTGCTCCTTCTCCTTTCTTTGGAAACGTGTTTTTGTGGTACATATTCAGAGGCAGAGTCTGGATTCCACAGCTGTGCGGCTGACCCCCCCCCCCCACCCCAACACACACACACACACACACACACCTCCACACACACACTTGGCCCTGGTCTGGGGTCAAAGGGCACTCAGTGTTTTCCTTCCTGCAGACTTGTAAGAAACGCAAACACAGCCCAGAGTTGTTTTTTTTTCTCATGTACAAAAACCCGTGAGCATTACGATGAGGAAGGTGTGATTATTCTTATTTTTCCAC
Organism: Menidia beryllina; assembly: GCA_013363375.1. Lineage (NCBI taxonomy): Eukaryota > Metazoa > Chordata > Actinopteri > Atheriniformes > Atherinopsidae > Menidia > Menidia beryllina. The sequence continues at coordinate 16,194,828 of JABUIW010000010.1, read as the reverse complement.
ATTGTTTTACTTGTGTGAATGGAAAGTGCCTACTTAATATGAAGATTACTCTCTGCTCTGTCGCGGTTTCCCCAATAAAAAGTGTTGTTGGAGCTCTGAGGTTCGTTCCTTGTTTTCCAAAACCGAAGGGAAGGCAGTTTGATAGTGAAGCAATTTGCTAGAATGTATTTGAACAAATTTTAAGGTTAAAATTGGCAGCGTTTTATTCAGATAGAGGGAATCTTTTCATATTGCGGAGGAGGTTGAGGAGGTTTTCTGCCTCCGGGCGTGGACCGAGCTCACGGTCAGTCTGCTCACCTCCGGCTGCCCTGCCGTTGGTCTGGCCCCGCGTGACAGGCCGAGTGAGCGTCTGTCTTCCAGGTTTCCTGTGAGGTCAGGGTCTGACCTGTGAACTTCCAGGAGCTGTGACATCGTGAGTGATGACCCCCGGTGACCAGACGCTCCGAGGCTGCAGGTCACTGGCCGGACTGCAGACAGGGAAACAAACACAAGAGTGCAGCTCATGGGCCGGACCTCTGACCAAAAGGCCGTCTAAAGCTACACGTTTGCATAATATTACACTCACAATCCCTTTAATATACACAATGATGCAAATATTCACTCATGAGTTAATGATATGGGTCAAGTTTGACTTATTCCAGATGTAACCTCGGAATGGGCTGAAGCACATAAGGACAGCTGGAGGATGGGATGAGATGAGAGGTCTCAGTCCATGAGAAGGAAAACAAACCGGTCACCCGGGATTTTCTGAGATGACACTCATTTGTTTCCTCCACAGAGAGAAAATGCTGATCTGTCGAAAGGGTAAAAAAAAAGCAAAAATGCACCATGGTCACTTGATGCTTTCTGTGGAGACAGAATCAAATCCGATGAGCTGAATTTTCCCTGATTTTGCTTCATTCTGCTCCCCTGAGGAGAAAAACCACAGGAAGCAGAGAAGGGGGATTACGTCTCATAGAAAGAAGGCAGGTTTGGTTGTTTCACTTCTGTCACATCTTTAAGTCTCTTTTGTGTAAAGGTTAGAGGCTCACTTTGTGTCTTTACTTGACATATATTGTTGTTTTGCTTATGTAATTTGATTTACTTTTTGATTACCATCTATTTGCTATTACATTTTTCATATGTCTTGGAATAGTTTCTCTTCTGAGTCCACTCATTCTGACTATTTCAGCATCCGTTTGATCAAATCCACGAAGAGAACGTTGGGACAATTTGTTTATGACAATGCAATTATTAATTTTTGCATGGCACAATTTCTTAAATTTAAAGAGGTTTTAGAATCATAATTTGACCAGAGCCTGATCTGTGATTGTGAGAGAAGTTGCTGGGAACTAAGATTCTTAATGAAATGAATTGATGCCGGTGGTCGATTATGATGGCTGCTGGTTTTCATTTGTGTGTTTTTCTGAAGCTTAATTTGTTTAAATGAAGATTGATTTTTCAAACTTGAGCACAGAACGATTCTAAACAGGGATGCTTTGGGTTGTTATGACAGATGTCCTCCAGAAGGGGGCAGCATCAGGCAGCACAACACTTGCTCGTGGGTTTTTGCTGATCTCCTGATCTTGACAAATCATCTTTGAGGATTTGGGAAGTTGGTAATAGCCACTCAGCTCTGGTAAACTGAATGTAAAAGGACACAGTGATGTAAATTCCTAAAACAGAATCGTGTTAGCTGTTTGTGAAGAGCTGATCAGGAAACTGACCACCACATCTGGTCATCCCCCCGTCTCCTCATGTCTGCTGAGACCTGATGCAACTAAATGTAAAAAGAACCACGAGAAAATCAAAACTAGAGAAGCTGTCAAAAAATTTTCCCCCGATAAATATTCATGTTAATTTTTTTTGGTTTGTTTGTTTTTACTGAACTGCTTCTGAACCGTTTCTTACTCTCCTCAAGTTCTCTTCAACTTTCACCAAAAATAGAAAAAAATTCAAGTTAATTTAAATTCAGCAGTCGATATTTTCCACTGGAACAAAACGGAAGAGAATAAGGGGGTGATATAAATGGATAATTGGTGTGAGAGATATTTTTACATCGCCAATTATTCATTCTTCGGAACCATGGAGATGTTTTCTTCTCTTGCAGGTCTTTAAGCGAAAAAGATGTCCTCATTACAAATGTATGCGTGTGTTTTGAATGCATTAAAAGTTTCAGTGTTCAGGGGTGTGAATGTGCACGAGCCTTGATGCGAATTGTCAGATTAGATAATGTTTCTGGAGGGTAGTAATTACACAGTTTAATAATCAGAGGGAGTGATGATTCATAATCTGGAGTGTGAGAGGAGGAGAGGATTGTTTTCTGAGTCAGTTTAATTGCATCCAGTGAGTGGGTGAGCAGGTTTTATACATCCAGTGTGCTCTTTTTTATTTTTAAATTTGATTTTAAGAAGAAAAAAAAAAAAAAACCCAATGCAATATGTCTTTTTCTGGTTGTGATCCAGTTTGTGTCAAATCCCTTTCGCATTCAACTGGATCAGCTTCTCAGGTAACAAAGCAGAGAGGCGGCCTCAGATTTTTGGCACCTCGGGCCTGTGGGTCCGTACGTGCACGTCACGCACGCACAAGAAGTCCGTGTGCATTACGTCCACACGTGACAAAATCAGCACGCCCCTGAAAAGAAGCGTTTCCCTGAGCTTTAGTGGCCGACTGCGGTAAATAACATGTGACACGGTCCCCTCCGTCCACGGAGGTTTCCCACCACTCTGCTGTGACTTCGGTGCCAGTGCAGCGCTGCAGGAAACCCTGCCCTTCTCAACTCAGGTTACACACATTTGCAGCAAACACACAAGAACAATCGCCCCAGTGGAAAACCTCCCCTCGCCTCACCAGAAGAATAGAACAGAATAGAAGAAAATCAGTATAAATCAAGACGTTTAACATTTCCACATTTGGGATTTGGCAAAAAATGGAAGCTTATCCATCAAACTTTCCCAACCTTGAACCTGTTTGGTTTTGGTGGACGGTTTGGAAAATATAAGAACTGCATGCAGCCGTTTTTTTTTTATGGGGGTCACTATAATGCAAAGAAGAGAACTGCTTCATGATATCTTTCCTGTCTCTGCAGGAAGCTTTTCTAAAATAAAAGGGATTATCTCAGCTTTAGCTCGAGACTTAGCGTCCATTACAAAATTGGATTTAAAAGATGTGGACTTACCACAATTGATGTGGAATGAGCTGTTTGAATGAAACCCCAAACGGGGTGACGTCTCTTCTGCCTCCATTAGAGACCATCCCCGACCCATCTCTTTTTTTTTGTTCCCCAACTTTTAACGAACTTTGTTTTAGGTTCATTTTCTGAATGTGTCTGGAATTGTTTTCTGTTGTGAGTCCGCGCGAGTCAGGGTGTGATCTAAGTTCAGTTATAAATTGTTCCAGTGTCACTGATAAGAACTGGGAAGGATCCAGATGCAGGGCAGGAACAGGCACGAGAGGATTTAACTAAGCTTTATAAATAACAAAACGAAAACTAACGTCCAGAAGAAGACAAAAAACATTGCCATAGAAACCTGCGATGAAAAGCAACAGTGAGGTTATGACGGGGTGTTTGAATCCAGAGGAGGATGGTTAGAGAGTGGCGTTAGCTGACCGCTCAGGTGAGGGCAGAGGATCTGATGACCACACAGGAAGGGAAGCGAGGAAACTGTGGATGAGGACACACAGGGCTCTAAAACAGAAAACAGGAAAAGGAAAACACACTTAGGACATGGGAACAAAAAGAAAGATAAACTACAAAAAAACAGAAGCAGAGAAGGCAAAGGAAGCCGAAACAACCCACAAATCACAAACACAACACAAAGACACTCAAAAACCTCTCAGAACCCTCGATGACTTTTGGCCTAAAGAGCAAAAGGTCAGAAAAAATGGTTCATGCCTCATCTTAAGTCGTCATTGTTCTTTTTAACCAAGACGTAAATGTCTCTGTTGGTGTCAATCCAGCTGTTTTCATTCTGAAACAGGCTTAAACATTTGAAAGTGTCAGACGTTCAAATTTGACAAATGCCCCAATCTTTATACCCCCCACCCCCCCCGCTGGCTTCCACTCTCTTCTCTCCCAGATGTGTTTTCTCTTACACACAGAGCTCCGAGACGCATTCAGCACAGGTTTATATTTAATTCTAAAGGTTTATCAAATCATGTAAAACGAGTCGGTTTCGAATTTTTCTCTGTAAATATAAGGCCGCTTTCGCACGCCAGCTATCAATTCTCCGAGTATAAATATGCATGTAGAAATTAGGGATAAAAAAAGACAAACATGTTGGACTCAAGCCCAGATTCCTTGTTGGAGATCGTCCATCATAGCTGAAGGGTTTCATGCCAAAACACTCTGTAATTTGATGTTTTTCTGCCAGTGTTTGGGGGTGGGGGGGGGGGGGGGGGGGGAGGGGGGTGTGTGGGAAATCTGTCTTGTCAGTGACTTTGGTGATGAGTTATGATAAGCTTTGTGGTCAAGACGGCAATTGTTCTACATGTTTCAGAGGGAAATCCTGGTTGCATTTACCGTCACTAAGACCCGTTTCCATCTGTCTCTGTCTGGTTTACAGAACAATCAGTAACCAGGCTGCGGGGTTGTGTGTGTAAACTGAGACGAATGAAGTCTATTTAGTCTAATGTTGGCAGAAAATATGTGTCTTTTGAGCATAATGAGTGTACAGTTGACTGGAGGGGGGAGAGGATTACGCTGTAAGAGTGGATTTAAGACTGTCTTCATCCTGATCTTATGACACATGGAAACCCGACTGACTGCTGTGAACATATCTCAGTCTCCCGTTTCACTGACGGAGCAAACCACAAACCATTTATTACATCTGCCTAATTCTTTCACAAATAAAATAGTTGTAACGACATACTGGGTATTTTTGTTTGTTATTTTAACATGGGCTATTCATTCTGACTGCACACCACGACCTGGGGCTGATTCCTTTTCCAGCCCTATGAGTTTAATTCTTGCCTTAGAAAGAAAGGAAAGGAAAGGGAAGGAAAGGAAAGGGAAGGAAAGGAAAGGAAAGGAAAGGAAAGGAAAGGAAAGGAAAGGAAAGGAAAGGAAAGGAAAGGAAAGGAAAGGAAAGGAAAGGAAAGGAAAGGAAAGGAGAGGAAAGGAAAGGAAAAGAACGGAATTAGAAGTTTAGTTTCTCCTGTTTCTGTAAATTAAGATATCACTACTGAATCCATCACTTTCAGAAACAAGACCAACAAACACACTCATGGAAGAATTCAGATCTCTAAGTCTTGAAAGAATGACTGCTTTCTGGGTTCCCCCCTGCAAAAAGACGGTGGTGCACGGATCTGAAAGCTTTCAGACACAGAGTCTAATGGATTTTGTCTGAGTCGAAGACATCTCGTGGTTCACTTTCAGTCCCGCTGTGCGGGGCTGACGTCTGTGATCTTGTCGGTAATTCTGCGTTTAAGTTTTCACTTATTTCACGCTGTAATCCACACTCAGACGCAGCTTAAGTTGTGAGCTGTGAGCTTTCTCTGACATGTTATTCTCCAGAGTTTGATGTCGGCCTCAAACACCCACCTGGAGGATGGAGAGTTGAGAGGAGTCACATGAATAGATGGAGTTATAGACCTGAACACATACGGTTATGGTTGGAATACACAGAAATTGATCCATTTTCGCGAAATATAGTAAAACGACTGGAAACATCTGCAGTGTTTGCTGGCAGGTGACAATTTTCAGGATCACGTGTCAAGTGTCTGGGGAGCTGTGAATATCTGTACACACATTTGTGGAAATGAAGGCAGCTTCTGTCATAATGTCTTCTGCAGGGACCATTTTACCCACACAGCTGATCAAATGAGTAATTCTGCTCCAACTGCAAAAATATGGGTCACTTGGAGCAAATCAGCTGCACATACCCAACTGAAAACAATCCATTTACACCTCTCACCATTTTGCTTTCACGTGTTAATGGAAACATAACCGGTTTCTTTGTTTCCTGCAGAGAAAGTTTTGTTTTCTCAAAAAAACAACAAAAAAACAACAACAATCTTGTATTCATATTAAAACAAATTTGGACAAAGCCATGGAAAATATCTTGCATTTGTTTGAAAGGACGAAAAGCTCAACAGTCCTGGGTCTACCGTGTTGTATGCTGAATAGATGGGTTACTAACATTGTCATTTCGCCATAATCAGGCCCTCTCTGAAAAAGCACGGGAGCATATTTATGTGTCCAGTATGCACATATCACATATATATATGTGTGTCTTTATGTTCCTGTCAGCATTGATGGAGCCTTTCCAGATGTTTGCGTTGCCACTCTCCTAGTCACTAATGCACCCCCCATACCATCAGGGCTGGAGGCTTTTGAAGTGAGCGCTGATAATGAGCCGGGTGGGGAGCGCAGCTCAGCCCGTCTGCCAGTTTTAAAGTCGGTGGCTCGATTTCTGACTGTCCTTGACAGCATCTTCCAGGGAAAGACACAGAAATGTATCGATCATCAGCAACCCTGTTAGAATAGGTCAATTCTCACCTTTTTTTTTTTTTTTTAACAAACAATCATGTTCAAGACCTGTAGCCATTGTATCTAATTAGCTGCAACATGTTTTAGATGCTCGTAGTTTCTTTTTAAACTACTATTACTGCAAAATTATTTGGTTTTTAGATGTTTTGCTGCTATGAAATTCAAAATGAGATAATAAGAAAATGTTCCGGTTTTTACGTTTGGCATAATTTCTGTCTGCTGCTGAATATTTCTTTGGGAGGTTTGCGAGTTGTAGCATTTAGCTTTCGCCAATGTTTTTCATAGGAACATGACTTTTTGGGAACTGGGTTGTACATCCATGTGTAACGTCGCCTCTGAATCAGGCCGATATGCAGCCTGATTCATTTTCGCTGCTCAAGTCAAGGGAAGCCGGCCTCATTTGCATTTTCTCCTTCACAACTCTCCCAAAAGGTATTTTTAGTTCCACGAACACACCTTGAAGTAACTTTTCTGCTGCTGTGAGGCGCAATGACCTCACAGCAATGTGCATCACAACCAACTTCCAAATTAAAAACGTGAGATCCCTGACAAGAATCGGCTGAAAACAAAGACTAAGAGTGATTTGAATAATAAGGAACCTGTGTGCAACGGGGTTTCTGATTCCTATAAAGACACCTTTTATCCTCCAGCCCAAGCACTGCACACAGGAAACACTTGAGCGCGTGAGGTATAATAGAATTTTTGAAGATTATTTCCAGATGAAGAATGTTGTGATGTCGAGAGACTGACAGCAGGCAAAGAGTAACTTAACACATGAAAACGCTAAACAGAAACGCGGATGTTCACTGTGATGGTTAACTTAACCCCGGATCTGGATTTTTAATATTAAACAGCGGCAGATGGCGTATTTTGAAGGGGGAGAAAACAAGCCCAGATATCTCCTGCTAGGCTCCAACCGGAACAACGAGAAGGCGAAAGAGGGAAAAAAAAAAAAAACCATTTTCGGGAAAAAAAAAAAGCAAGAATAAAAAGAATGCAGCGTTGAACCTGGAGAGTGAGTACTGGGTGTTCTCGGCGTGACATCTTCACACTCTGCTGTTTGTGTTTTTAGCAGCCGAGAGAAGAAGGGGAAAGGTTTCAATCAAGAATCCCGCAAACCCCGGTGGAGGCGGCCACTCGTTTGGAAGCCACATGTTTCACGTGTTAGTTAATGTTGTTTAGCCGTAATTTGAGGTGTGTTTCATTTCCTGGAGCTGTCACTCTTTCTCCAGTGACCTCACTCGGAGTATGTGCATGCATGTGAGGGCCTCTGTGACCAAGGGGCTTAAGTGGCCTCAGAGACCCCGACACCGTGTAATCACACACACACACACACACACACACACACACACACACACACACACACACACACACACACACACACACACACACACACACACACACACACACACACACACACACACACACACACACACACACACACACACACACACACACACACAAACGCACACACACACACATATATATATATGGGCCCTGAAATTTAATGATCATGAGAAACACACACACACACACACACAAAAAAGAAATGTGTGTGCATAGACTAAACACTGACCTACATTGCTATTTTTACTGATTAGAGGTTGTTCATAATGAGAGGCCATTACCATCAGACCTTCCAGACGCACACATCGAGAGACCAGAGACCAAGAGGCTCTCAGGCAGAGTGCGATCGCGTCTTCACCCCTCAATCGAAAAAAGCGAGTGGGCTTCTCTCTCTCCTAACCGCCATCTTTCATTACCTATCTCCCACTTATTCATCAAAGGCGGAGAACTTTAAATATCATGCATTTTGCCCCGAGAGGAAAGAATGAGCAGCTGGATTCTGCACATGAATCTAGCTCACACATTGTCCACATCCAAACATCTAGACGCCGTTTGATCATTTACATTTTTGGGGTTTATGGGTATTTACAGTGGGGGAAATAAGTATTTGACCCCTTGCTGACTTTGCAGGTTTGCCCAATTACAAAGAATGCCTATTTTTCCTCATCAGATGGTTATCAATTTTTATAAAATCATATGATGTGATTTTCTTGAATTTTCTTTGGGATTCTGTCTTTCACTGTTAGAATGTACATATGATTAAAGTTATAGATCGTTGCATTCATTGTAAGTGGGCAAACCTGCAAAATCAGCAAAGGGTTAAATACTTATTTCCCCCACTGTAAGTTATCCATTCTCCTCTCTTATGAAGCGTTACTCGATCTGTTTTACTTTTTTTTCCGATGGAGAGGGTGCTTTTCTTTATGTGTTTCACATGGCTACTTTCAGCACAGCTGGATCAACTCCGTGTGTGTGTATGAGTGTGTGTGTGTGCGTGTGTGTGCTGTTTACTGGAAACACGATAACTGAGAGCGAAATAGTGGGGTTGGGCGTGGAACAATGTGTTTCTCCTGTATTTGTCATGTTCATACGCTGGACACTGAGAAGCGTGTGGGCAGGCATCTGTTTTCTTTCTTATTTCCCTCCCTTTTATTTCAGCCCCACCACTCCCTCCACTCATGCTTCATCCAGAGCTGTGCTGTGTATTTATGCTTAGCTTTTTTGCCATTTGTGTGTTTTGTTTTACAGTCAAGGACTCGCAGAAAACAGAATTCTGACATATATCCTGCGCAGCTCTACTAATTTTCCTCTTTCAAGGATAAATGTCAAACTCAAGTGCCAGTTTCTCTTGACAGCCCTGTCACATATAAATTTATACTGATGCAATTACTGAAATCAGTCAAAGGGAGGGGAAGAAACAAAGTGCAGGAGATGTGGGGGATAATGTGTTTCCAGTCCAGGGGGTGACTGACTTTCTCTGCCTTTGGAGAGTGATTACCTTTGGTCTCCACCTGAACAAATAAGCTGCTGTCAGATAAAACTTATGAATCCCCAAATATAAACCGCAGAAAAAGTCAAGCACATCTGGTGACAATGCATCAGAGTTCAAACAGGGACTGAAATCTTGTATGTGCTGTCCAGGCTCCAAACTGGGAAATAAAGACCCAGCAGATGAAGGAAGGGTTCCAGCATTTTCATCCCTGAACTCTTATTTTGGCAGCATTTTGAAGGATCCACATCCAAGTTGTACTTTTGATACTCGCCTTTTGAATTTATTGCGACTCAATGTAATAAGAAATGATGCCTAATATGTTCAATTTACAACCTGGATTAGGTTACCCTGTTTAGGATAAATGCTGACAGGTCAATAAAGTGATTTGTTCTGCCAGTTATGCTGAGAACGCAAACCTACTCTTGGCATAAATGTTTCGTTTAAGCAGTAAAAATCTTCCATAGAGAGAGTGAAGTGGGACTATAAGGGTGGGCTTCTTCAGAAATCAAAAGTCTCACTTAAATTGTTCTTGTCTCACAAAAAACTGTAAGTCTGACACGTATCACGCCCTCTTCAAAGGACCCACAAGTTCACTCTAAATAGATTTTGAACAAAAAATCCCAACGGTTCAAAGCAGGAAGGACAAGCCAAACTATCACTGTAAAGAGCCCCTCCACATCAACAGCCTTCCGTCTCTGAAAAGATGCGAAATAGCTTAAACAATGAAAGCGAGTATGTTTGGTCCAGCTGTCCATGATCGGCTCGTAAAAAAGGAAATTAATTTTTCGCAGGAGATATCAATTTGTCAGCTGGTCGCACATGCTCCATGACACGTCATTAAAACTGACTTTGAACCAGAACTTACAGCTAATTGAATTAATCAAGAATAGGTGCCTCTAACCATGGCAGCGCTTTGCTCTAACAATCAATCTTTAAACCAGCAATTCAAGCCCTTAACCCAGACAAACCTTTACTTTCTGGAGGTTTTTCCCCTCTAACTTTTGCAGCTGTTCTTTCCACTGCTTTGTGGACGATTTTAGAAAGTCAGACACACACAAACACACACACACAAACACACACAAAGTGAGCAGTGGTGTGAGGATGCTAACCATCCAGATCCCTCCTAATGATGCTAATGTCATTATTTCAGGGGAAGATTTATGGGAGCTATTTCTGGCTCATTAATCCATATTGAGTAGGACCACAGATTAATTTGTTAATCACGCATCAAATGCGACTCCTGCCGCCGGCCGCTGGCCTAATCCCCCTGGGTGTGTGTGCGTTTGTGCGTCCATCTCTCAGCAGAAATCTCCACCTCCAGCTTTCGCTTCCCCTCCTGTCTAACTTTTAGTTTTTTCTCTATCTTGCCATCACGCCTCACTGATGCTCTCCAGTGTCCTATTAGCCTTTGGCCCCAGATCCACTAACCCAGAGCGGCTTGGCTTGGCTTGGCTTCAGTCCTTAACTCCAGTGCCTCTGCCTCTAGCAAGAGTTACTTGGCCAGAAATAGTGAGGAGTTGAACCAGTCAACTGCCTTTTGTTTGCTAAATCACTGCTTTCCTCTGTCCCCGGTGATCTTTTTTACTGTAAGGTTGATTCATAACAACCTTTTCCTCAGAAGGAACAACAACTGTTGTGTCTTTTTTTCTATTCCTCTAAATAAAGAAACTGGAAAACATCCCCAGGAATAATTGGCTCCTACTTATAGACTCTCTCATCATGGACTGCTGTTTCAAATTCTTAAATTCCTGCTGAATGTCTTGTTTTGCATAAATGTTTTGCCTGGATTGAGTCAGAAGTCCATAAATCAGGGAATTAAAGATTATACAGATTTTATTTTTGAAGTTAGAAAGCCTAAAGTCGATGCCAAATACTTTTTCTCTGCCGCTGAGGACATCGCTCCCAAAACTGCTTATCATGCCTATTTAATGTGGGCATTTAGTCTGTTCCTGACATCTTTAAAGCTGGGAAGCACGTCTGTTGACTGGCATTAAACAGATGCCGGGGTATCTTGTCTTGCTGGAGATGTTGTAAGAGGAGAAAAGGGGGAAAATAACATCCACAAGGGGAAAATGCAGTAAGCTCTTCCTCAGGAATGAATGAATTTCTGTGATATTTAATTATAATTTGAGAAGATTCTGGTTTATTACGGGACTCGTTTGTTTGCCAGTTGAGACTGGAAACAGCCGGTGAGTCATTTCAGTACTTACTTTTTCAGATAAGAGTCACAACAATGGGTCCATTGAACTGTTTGTGTGTCACATCTGTTCTGAAACAGTGAGGTTTTAATACACTTTTCTTACCCTCTACTTCCACATCTGAGCAAATGATCCAAACGATACGATTACAAAACTGACAAATGTGTACTAAATATTTATTGGCAAACAGAGCAAAAAAAGTATCTATAGATTTTTCCGAAAGGTTGTTTTTACCTTTGATTGCGTTCTTATTTAGTTAAGTTAATGGTCAGCTAAAGTTGGTTTGATTTAGGCTAAGGCCGTGGTTGGGCGAGTGTTACACATGATAAAATCATCATAATGTAGAACAATTCTACTTATTCAGAGCACAGTTAATGCTACACCGTGAAATAAGCATTCAGCATAACACTCACTGTGGGCTTAAACAAATACAAAAGCTGGATTTGTCTTTTAAACCGCAAATCTCTTCATTCTTATAGTTTTAGGAGACCCTTTTCATCATCTATAGATGATGAAAAACATGGAGCAGGTATTACAATTCTTGCAGCACTTTATTATAATCCCTTTCCTTTGAGTGGGGATGGGAGGCGTGGGGGATTTTTTTGAAGAGACATTAGCACTGGATCAAGCCTATAACAATCAATTTTCTGTAGCTTTTCTGAAAAATACTTGTTACGTCGCAATCACGGGCAGATTGGTGGAGAGGGACTGCGCGCTCTAAATCCGGAGAGAGAAACGGAGACGCACAAAAAAAAAAAAAAGGGATTTCCAGCTCCTTTCCAGAGAATCCGGGTGCTCCTAATAACAAGCTTAGACCACCCCCAGCTCCTCCTCCATCCTATCCGGCAGATAGGATATAGCAACATCATCCAGCTGCGCTTTAAACACACACTCTGCTCAGATTAACACACACTCCAGATGCTGTTGTCGCCCGGCGTAAAGCCGATGTCGGACCCCCCGCCGCCTCCCCTGTTTGGAGCTGGACTTTCCCATCCTCTACCTGCAGGCTTCTCCTGACCTACCGTTGCTTTGTGCCGGTGACTTGGGACAGCGACACTTTACGCAGTTCTTAGATGAAAAGAAACATGAAATATTAAAGCGTTGTTTATTCTTTGCAGGGAGGTTCATCCACTTCATGCTGAAGTTATCTTTGGTTAACAGGAACAAACAACAACCAGGACTTATTTCTCTATAACCAACAAGAAAATGGAGAATAGATATAATGGATGCTGTGATTTATCTATCAAATGATAAACACAATTGCAGTAAACATAAAAGGAAATAAGATAATTCTTTTTTTTTCTTTATTAGCCAAACCCCACAAAGAAATTTGAAGAAAATGAATCCGCTCTGGAGGTCCAGAAGCAGCTTTCGGCTCCTGTTCAGCTCTCTGCTGGATCTATTCCTCTTTCTGAAGAGACTTCTGGTACTCTTTCTCTACTAGAGATAGTTTTTTTTTAAGGTTGACACACCAAATATTTTTAGTTTTTGGCAAAAAAACAACTGCACATCCTTCAAAACCCTCGCTCAGGCCTTTTTTATTCATGCAACAAGAGAAATGGAATAAATTATGCATCTGCCTGACAGGCTGTTAGTAATAGACAGTTTAAATAAAATCTTGTTTTTTTGTCCAAAGAGAAAACCTCTTTAAAACCAGGAGAACTGTCCATCAAGATCACAGTAAAAAGATTACAACAAAATGTGGCTGTTTGGAGGTAAAATCCAAAGAAATTAGAGGTGGCTCATGACTTTTGAGACCAAATGACCTGCAATTTGCTCCTAAAACTGAACCAAATTGGAAAAATGTTAGACTTTAAAGGAAACAAAGGAGATCATTGAATTCAACTGTAAAGAAGTGTTTGGAAGAGCTTTCTTTCCAGAGTTGTCACAAAACAGCAAAATGTGTCATTAACCACACATCAAGCGCAAATGATTTCAAAGTTGTCAAGTATGTAAAATGAGCTTTTGATGTGATGAAAGCACGACAGGTGTTCTCCTGCTCGTCTTTTCTTGGCGGCGGCGGCTGCTGACAGACACCTCTCACACAGGAGAAAAATGAATAGCAGCGACGAGCTAAATCGCTGATTTAGAACAAATCAGACCTGTCACTTTCATGTTACAGCCTCAGTCACTCAATTATCAGCAATAATCAAAGCAAACACGGCAACCTGGGCCCAAAAATAGATGCTTTTAATTCTGGATCTGCATTGTATGGCTGCCTCTGCAGCATCCAGTTGCTGCATGAGTTGTGTCTCTGTGTGTTTGTCTGTGTGTGTGAGCCTGAAAAGAGGGGTGGAGCGCGGTCGGGTCGATCAGAAATAATCAACCTAAAGCAGAAGTGTACATTTTCAGAAGATGGAGGAGTGGCTGCCGTGTCTTTGAATGATCGCGATCAAAGCCGGTCCTTTATACCAAGGGAAGGTCGAACGGCATGAATAAAAGGCCTCAACCGGTCTCCGTTAGGAACAAAACGACCCATATTAAACGCCCACGTCTCATTATGAACCTTGAAACAAATTACATCAATACAACAAGAACTTTCTTCAGATATTTCCAAACAGATTAAAGACACCACTGAAGCTGCGGTGGACATATTAATATTGTATACATCGTCAAAGGAAAGGTTCTAAGTCGTGTAAATGAGAGGCTTTCCGGGTTTAATGAGGACTTCTGATCTGGTATCGCTGAACATAGCAAATCCTGACAAGCGCACATGGACACAGAGCGACCTTTGACCCCTTCAGACTGTTTGATCCTGCTCAGTGTGTGTCGCTGTTACAGCAAACTGTAGCTTCTTTATCACTGGTGTTGCAAGCAGGAGATTGTTTATTCCTTTTTTGCAGTTTCAAACAGGGGTGTTTCATAAATTACCGTCTTTCACTTTTTGAGATAACCAACCTTTGTTGCATAAAGATTCCGACTAGTTTCCTCTTCGTTTTCATTTCTGATCAAAGTCCTCTCACTCTGTTGCTGGCCATAAATTCAAAAAAGCTAACTGAACTGGTTCTGAAGGCTCCAACTCCTCTTTTTAGCCTGTTTGTTTTATATTTAGCTACATGTTTTTACATCAAGATCCCCGGGGGATTGTCGAGATTGCATAAATGCAAAGTGTCTATAAAGTAACAAGCACTGACTGGGGATGGAGAGAAAAGGAGATAGAGGTGAGGATTTGTGTAAAAGGAAAGGGAGAGAAAGAGGATTTGGGTAAGGCTTGAAAGCCGTATCACTCTTCTAAGCTTTGTTATTTCAATTCCTCGCTGTTTTTTGTACAGAATATCCACATAATGGATCCTCAGTGGTGAATGAACCGGCTAACATGCGATACACACACACACACAGCAAAGCAGAGGCTGATGGGAAAAACAAATATTTGGTTTGAAATCTTATGATCCCCCAGGTTAATGCATGGTTGTTTTTGCCGGAGACCAAAAATGGGGCTTTAAAACATGGCTGAGTTTCGGTGTCGTTTGGGGATTTTTGCACTTGTTGGCAGACCATCTCTGCTCACATCTCCATGATCCAGCAAAGCTCGCCGGGGGAAGTGGTCAGGTGAAGTGACAGATTATTGCCGAGCAGAATTAGAAAATACGGGGAAGCAAAAACTACAAATATTAAAAAATGAGAGCAAAACGAGGCCAACTGTTCTGATGTAATCATTGGAAGTCATTGCTCCAGAGCAACAACCGAATACACGCATGAAACTTTTAACCCGAAACAGCACATTTCCCAGATTATCTCCGTGTGCCGAGGCGAGATGCCTCCACCACTGGGAGTTAACCTGCATCCGTCCCTGCTCAACCACGCAGCCTCCAGACACTGCACACATGCCAGTTCAGATTCTTCTCCAAGCTCCGGATGCAAAAGGGGGTACCTCAAACTATTTTAGTGAGAAAAACACTGGAGAGAGCCAGAACACACCAGTTCTATTGATAACATGACGGACATGAGGTTTGTATAAACGGGGGGAAAAAAAGGCTGGTAAAAATGATTTTGTCTGTTTATATTTTCTGGACTTGGAGGTTGATGGTGTAGTTTAAGGTGACTCAGCAAAAACATTTGTAGACTCATCAGAATGAGGGCACAGTAATAGAAATGCTGCAAATGAACGGATTAAAGAAAGAAACTAGAGATCTGAACATGCCCTTTGCCTTTTAAACATCATAGTCACCATCTTGAATCCCCTCAGTCCATATTACTGCCGCAAATGACTCTTATTAGAGACTCCTGACAGTCAAAGGGTTAGGATATTTTATCACCAAATGAGGCGTGGTTTACCACCAAACGCTGTTACGTACTTGCACCTGGAATCCAATGAAGTGATTAATTCTTTCCCTTTTGTCGCTCCTTTATGGCGAATCGTCAGCAGTGAGCAACCGGAGGCTAAAAGTGACGACACGGCGGCTTCACAAAGTCAAGTAGGCAGTTGAATGGATGTGGAGCGACTTCGTCTTCCTCCTATTGAAACAGTAGCCCCACGCAACGCACGCACACACGTACACGCACAGAAGTCGGAAACCCTGTGACCCCCGTCTTCCTGTTGAATGGATGGAAACTTCTGACCAGTCCACAGCTGGACAGCAGTCCCTCTGGCTTCACAGGGGAAACTCTACGGCTAAATCCGCCAAAAGTGGTGTTCGAGTTAGTCCTAATTAACAGACTTTCCCATTAGTTTAAGCCGAGACGTGTTTTTCTTTTTCCCCGTCTCTTCGTTTTGGGGATATCGAGTTTGTGAGCGACGAGTAAACATGCCGCTAAAACCCGACCTCTGACTGCAAAGTGTCTATCTTGGAAGATGAAGACGCACAGAGACAATGAGGACACAAAAACAGTCTGTAAACACACTTTTCAGACACCCACAGCCAAATTAGAGGAAAATTGAAAGGGCTGGTGGGAAAAATAATCACCAGAGGAAGGGCTGGAAAGAGCTGATTAAGGATTATCTAGATGAGATTAAGACTTCTTTTTTTTTTTCACTCTCTGACTCACACACACACGCACACACACACACACGCACACACACACGCACCGCTCAATCACAGATGTGAGTAGGCAGGAAATCCTTTTATGGCATTTTCTTTTGAAGTAAGCCTCAGTTTCCTCAATGACGGCCCAAACTGTTGTGTCACAGAGAGAGAGGTCCAGGTGAACAACGCGAGGCCACAAACTAGTTTGGGTCGTGAGTTGTTGACTTTTGTGACGGGTTTCCGTTCGTGGCCATTTGACCTCACCTCTTGGATCAACGTTTAATTATAACAAGTGACGATTTCAGCCGAGTATGCGGAGTCCCAGAGGATCACACACGATCTGAGGCTCTGTGGGGATGGTGGCCGGAGGGAAAGAAAACCACCTCCCAGTCCTTCAACTTCCCAAGCTGTCTTCAGAGAAAGAAATATGAAATAAAGAGCAGTGTTAGCAAAACAAGATGGAGAGAACATGGCTCCATTGCCACCATTCAGTTCTGTTCTTGATGACATTGATGATCATTTTTCATTTTCCCCACAACAGTCATTCTGAAAAGGTGGCTTCCAAAGCCACAGCATTGGATGTAAAATGCTAAAGTGTTGCATGCTTAATGCGTTTAATTAAGACCATAATTTTCATTAATATCCAGCAGGAGTTTTTCCCAAAATGAGCCACTTCCTTGTTTTTCTTCCCATAATGAACAAAATGTTAAAAGTCGTCAGTTGAAAGAAAAATCTTGTAAAAAATGTTGTTTCCCCACTCCAGAATTGGGCTGTTTTCACTTTTGTTTCCAGTCATTTTACCTCTAGAACGCAAGGTCTTGAAAGCAAAACAGCTGGTAAAAACACAGTTTAGGTAGGCCTGACATTTTCCTACGACCCGCAACAAAAATGGACGCTAGTCCCGCTTTAAATGAGCCAATCTGGTGCTTTTAGAAGCAGCCTCACGACAGCCCTTGTTGAGGAGAAACTTGTCACAAGTCTGGGATGGTTTGACAGAGAGATGTGAATAAAAAAAAAGAGCCCGACTTCTTTACAAGCCGCAGTTCAATGGGGGAGAGACTTGTCACTTACACGCGATTCAAAGACGTGGCGCGCCGTCACCGTGTCACGCGGTGTCAAGAAGTTGTGCTTATTACACAGATTTGTGAAGGATCAAACAGAGCGGCGGAGCTCGCTGATACAGAGTCAACTGTTTTCTTCTGGGATGAGAAAACCGCCGTGCGCCCGACAGACGATTTCAGATCACAAACTCGTGCACGCTGTGTCATTTCGGTAAAACCAGCCCCAAACCTGGAAGTGTTTGAAGCAGCTGCATAAAAAACGTCCTTGTTTCAGCGCTTACTTTTTGTAATGGTGGCTCTGTGCGATAATGGTTGTAAAGATACTAGTGTTTAGAAAATATTCCAGTGCGGACTCTCGTCTCAAAGGTCACCCTAATTGTCACAATGATCTGCGCTGGGATTAGGATTTGACAATGACTAAAGGAAAATATTCATGCCCGAAGGTGAATTCGTATCATCGACTGGACCTGGAGATGCTTTTTGTTTTCGGTGGGAAAAAAAAAAAAAAAACAAGTTGTCAGATGGAATTTGACTCATTTAAGCATGCAGGAATTACCGCTCTGTAAACATCCCATTTTGTGGAGTTTAACACACACCGCTTTTTTTTTAATCCCCGGGGACTCATTGTTAGAGAGGCCTGTCAGTTACCGCCTGATAGTTAAAGCTGATTTCACATAGGAGGCCTGTTTGTGCGACGCTCACCGCAAACCACAAGACCCCATCCTGTGGGTAAAAACAGCTGAAACCAACCAGCCCTGTCTACGGTTGGTGGGTTTAGGCAAACGGCACCGCTTGGTTAGGGTTAGAAAACACCAGAAAACAGAGTGTCTGTGCTTAAGTCACATCCTGATTGAGTTTGAGGCGTTTCTTTGATTGATTTATATGAACACAGGTTACAACTCACCAGTGGTGAGGAATGAAAAATGTATTTAGTCTTTACAGGAATGATAATGGACACTATTATGACACTCATTTTTATTTCATTTATGAAAATCTCCATATAATATATCTAAAAGGAAGGAATAGAGCAACATGTACAGATATGAACAAGGACACACGATATCAATAGGTGTTTTAAAAAAAGACTGGTTTAATGGAAATTAAATAACACCATCTATTTCATTTGCATTCCCCTCTAAGGGAAGGAGAAAGAGACTATAACCGAAGGTTGTTACTACCTGCATTAACAAATGACTCATGAGGTCGTTATGGTGAGATGGATGTCTCAGTTAAAGAGATTAAATAAGTTGGACACGACGGTTTACGTGCAGCACGGAGCGAAATGAAAACGCGTGACATTTTAAAACTCTACACCCCAATCCCACGGGCCATTCTGGGCTAGTGATTATACCTGCACATAAATTTGGCAGCGCGTGCGCTTGTTTGTGCAGAAAGTGGTTCGTTACAGCCACAGGGGGATCAGTGAGCTGAAAAAAAAAAATTTGCTGCCTCTCTATTTGCATGTAATGTTCCAACCTTTCTTATCTCCCTTCCCTTCCTCTGTTGATTTGGGTGCATCAAACACTTCAAGAGACATTTCTTTGCATTTTGCAAACAAAAGAATTCCAATTTTTTTCTTTTCTTTTGTTTTTCTTTCTTTTTCTCTTTCCACCGCTGCCTCCCGTCTGATTGTTTGACATGGATTTGGTCCTGGTGCCGTGTGAGGATGAGCTTGCATGTGCGCTTGCATATCTTTGTGTGTTTGGCAGGAGGCAACAAGGGCAGCAAGAGCAGAGCGGGGTTTTTATGATGAAATTCAGTGGCAATTTGGACTCTCCAATCATTGAATCATGCAGAAAAAAAAAAAGAGGCAAAGGGGAAAAGGAGAGAGGTGAAAAGACAGAAATAGGTTAGAGGACTGAGGAGTGGAAAGGGGCTTAAAGGAAACCAAAAAGGAGGTAAAGACTGCGTGAAGAGAAAGACAGTTAATTGCTTCAGCGACTTCACAGTTAACCGAGACATGAAAGCATCGCCTCAGTCTGTTTATTATAAGAAATACTTTGTGTGTCTGTTTGTGTCCCTGATTGCGCTGTTGCATCTCTCGCAAGTATTTTGTGTGTCTGAAAGTCTGTGTAATTACTCTCATTCTCTTCCACAGAGCGGCTATGGCTGCAGGTTTTTGCCGAGTTGACATTCGAGCGTTAATGGCACGCCGCTCAGGCAGATTTGTTTGGCTAGCTTGGCTCTCTGTGTGCTTCCAGGGAGGGCATCTGAACCGTGTGGAGGGGGGAAAAACACCGATAATGGAGAGAAAACCCACGAAAGGGGGCACCGGGGAATCGGTTCCTACAGTCTGGCACTAGTTAGCACCGTTTGGCAAGGAGTGATGAGGGATTGCATCATCAGAGAGGAGAGGAGAGGAAGATCACCTACAGGAAACATCAAAACATTTTAACCTTGATCCTCTCCAAATCACAGCTGGACGTGGGGATGTCAAAGAAACTCACCCCGTCTGCTAACCTTGAAAAGCAAATCACTTTACATCTGTTGCATTTTTATGTTTTAACTCATTTAGCGGACGTGTAAATGCAAAGAGACGTGGAGTAATCAGCAAAAAATGGCTCTGATATAGCTGGAACGCGGATCTGCCTGTTCTTTTTCCAGAAGAATTACAGAAGAATAAATAAATATCAGTACCACTAAAGCAGAAAATTAGCGGGCGTCACACAGAGCATCATGAATATAAAAGGAGGAGTGGGCATTTATTATGTATCAAATATAGGAGGGATATAAATAAAATAGCTTAACCAAAAAAGAAAGAGAAAAAGATTCACTGTTCTTTCTGTAAATATTAAATGGCAAACAGATGTAGAATCCCTCTAAAGATGCTGTGTTTTTCAAACCAGAATGCAGGGGGAATAACAAAAGGAAGCGTGCACAGTATGTTTATTTCTCCCTTTCTGCCTCCAGCAGTTTAAACTGAACACATTCTCTTTTGCACTCGGAGTTCATTTGAATTCAGTCATTTGAAAAGATAAAGTCTTCCTCTAACACTTTCTTCTTTATAAATGGGAACTCATCCCTTTCACCTTGTTTGCAGAGCGCAACCAAAAAATTCAAACAAGAGGCACAAAACATATTCCAGTTTCACGCTTTTGCATTTTAATGCTTCATGCGGCATTGCCGGTTGATTTTTATTTATTTTTTGTTTGTTGACGCCGCGTTTTAGAAGTGAAACATCACAAACATAACAAAGATTTAAGCAGAGTTGCTCACAAGTGCCATGTGAAGGGAAAAAAATATTCAAATATCTCTGATTAACACAAAAGCTCTGACAGAAATGTGTCAGCCGTGGCTGAGGTGGAAGGAGTCTCACTCTCTTATTATTCACAGTGTGAAATATCTCTGATTCCAGAGAACCCGAGAAGCACCCACACAGGCTTGGAGAGGAAATGCAAACTCCAGAGAAAAACCTCGGCAGAGAATCCTGCTGTCAGACCCAACATGATTCAGTTGTATATGTAGCCCATCACTTCATGTGGTGGATAATAACAATAATATAGAAGTAGTCACTTTGCAATTCTGAGGGCAACCGGGTGCAAAATGACCTTATAAAATGAAGGTTTGCTTTAGGTCTACAGTGTAAAGACGTGCATCTACTGCACACTATTTATTTATTGAATTTTTACAGAATTCAGACTTTTCTCTTGGGTATACATTGTAAAATAATATTGTAGACGTCAAAATGAACCCTCTCCCTGCTTCTAAAACATGGCTGAAATCTTACCTGCTCTGCCTGAAAAAGACAGAAACAGCTCCACAAAAGATTCTGTTTGTTCTCATTTCATGACTCAATTCTCACTCTATCAGAGCACAGTCTATGTCCAGGTTTTTCTAGTTGTTCCTAAGGTTGAGAAGATTCAACAGAGATTCATTTTTTCGGGGCAGTGATGGCCAAAACCAGTGTGTGACAGAATTATGCTGGGTCAAAATCAGCTCTTTCCCAATTAAAATTAAAGAGATATTCATGGCAGGTTTTTAAATCTGCTGTTTTTTTCATCAGACCAACACAATTTTATATCCAGCTGCCTTGACTCCAGCTTCTTTATTTCACTAATGGTCATTAAAGCTACTACATTATTACTTTTTCTTAGTGGTTGTGGTGATACGTTGATCTAAAATGTACTCAAATATATCCAAGCTTTTTTAATGGTTAGAACCCACTCACATTTTGTTGAATTTCATCATTAAACATTCATTGTGTTGGTAATCTGCTTCTTAGCAACTAATGGGAAAATATATCAGAATGTAAACACTCAGAGAAAAACAATGGAGGCAAGATTGTTGGAGTACAGATGGTCGTAGCAGTGAGACTCAATAATAGATGAGTCCCGTTCTTTTAACCTCTTTCTTAGACATCTGTGGTTCTAGATGTTTGCATGAGAGTCTGATTCCGGTATCCGTGTATGCTTTTTGTCTGCCCGCCTGAGTCTAATTCAATGCAAATTTGTCCGTTCTCATCTCCTTCTGTCCATGTGTGTGAATACTGTATGAATGAACCTCCTCGATCCTGCTGTTGTCTGCCGTTTGATGCGTATGAGGAGTGACTGTGATAAAAGCACTAACGTTTTCAAACCCAGAATCCCTAATCAGGATGTTGTTGGGGCGGAGAGGCATTCGGCTGCACGTTGCATTATTTAGCATCCAGTAAGTTAGTAACCTCAAAGAGACGCGTGCAAACACACTCGCTAATGTGCCTTTTCACACTTTTTGATATTACGAAGCACAGAAACGAGAGCTTTGCATAACAGCAAGTCTCTCCATCAGACAAGAATCCACGCAGATTTTCTATTCACAACATGCGAGGGGGATGCATTTTGATTCGGAAGCCCCCCTCCCACTAGTCGTCATTGATTCAACCTCTGATAGGTTTTGGCCACAGTGTGGAAGGAGTGATGAAAGACGGCGGCAACAACAGACAGGTTTGAGATACAAGGAGAGGTGGGGGAGTGGAATAGGACCAGACAGCAGGGCGGAGAGTCTCTCAGGAAGAAATTTGTAGGTCATTATGGCTGGATTTTAATAGGGGTGTTGCATATAAATTCCTTGTAAGTGAGTGCATGTGTGTATGGGAATGACGTCTCTGTCCCTAAATGCCCTTCCCCCCCCCCCCCCCCCCCTCTCATTGATATATTCCAGTGCTGCACTTGGGCCTCTTTGAAAATCCAAAGAGGATAGACAAGTCCCACCATTGGTTTTCATGTTTGTTTTCATGTTTTTCTGTTTCTGTTGCTTGATGTTGGGCTTTGTCTTTGGCTTACTCATCTGTTCATTATTAGGTTCAAATGTTTCTCAAACCTTTTCCTGGGTTTCTCTGTGCTTGTGCACTTTAGAGCAGCAGATTTTCTGTTGGATACAGAAAGCAGAAAATACTCCAAATTCACATCTGAGTTGGTCGTGATGGAAAAAAAGAAACAGAGTAATCTCAATATGCTGTGTACTTTCTCATTTTTGGATGCTCAGAATAACTCTCGGCCATAGAAAGAGAGAAAAAAAAACATTTGGTTACAGCAATGCATGCTTCTTTATTTCGTTTTTGCAAACATTTTTCGAAGAAGTCCATTTTTTATTTCATTTGCAAACTTGGGGACAACACAAAGAGCAGCAAAGTCAAAAGGAGATACATTACCACCTCATGAAGTCAATATAACAGCAGAATAAAAAAGACTCCCCTCTCTACACACCCAGCGGGGAAATAGCAGCATTAGCATTTATTTGGAGATGTATTTCACGCCATCTGGTAAAAGTCCAATATTTACACCCCTGCTGGCTTCGGTTTGAAGTTCTCCGGCTCCCGAGGGAAATTACTTCCACATACATCCTGGGAAATATGTAGAAATTTATCTGTTAAGTGCACCGCTATGTTGACATTAAAGCCTCGGTCTCAACACGAGAAAGTTACACACACCCGCTGTGACCGTGGCCCCGAAGTCGTCACATTTCGCGGCACCAAATATTTCAGCACTTTCAAATGTCTAATCCTTCTTTTTTTTATAGCTGCATTGAATTTCATTGTTCTGGTCCTATGCATAGTTATTTTTTTTTCTTTCAGTGAGCTTACCTACTGCGCTTAAACGAAATGATGCAACTCTTAAGGAGCTTCAGATCATGCAACAAAAGAGAGAAAAAAGATCACAGAATTGGGGAGGAGCACTAATATAAATCAGGTTTTTTTAACATGCAAACATAAATACCCCCGTCTTTTGTTTCACGATGCTCCTTTGTCTGCTTTTTTATTCCCTCCCTCCCCATGTTCTCCTTCTTTCTCCCTGTCCATGTAACCCCTGGGTGGGATTTCACATTGCCGTGACCATCAGTCACAGGAACGGTGGATAAATGCCCCTCGTGCCTCTTTTTAGGGCACTTGCATGTTTATTAGAAGCCCACGTCCACACGGAGGGCTAGCTAAAAACCACTCATGCGCGATGACAGATCCTAATAGCTGTTACTTGTCTACAGACATGTGGAACCTCCAGACGAGTACAGTAGAGGACTGTGTGTGCCAGTGTACACACACAGACTGTGGTGGCATGTGGGATTACACACACACACACACACACACACACACACAAAAAAAAAGCCCACACAGAACCAAAGAGCTCATCCAGAGCCAAGTAATGTTGACAGCGACCCTGCTATTTTTAAAGGGCACACTTCACAAGATATCATCTCCTCATCATTTGTCCTTGGGGATCTTTGTCTTTTTACACACACACACACACACACACACACACACACACACACACACACACA
>JABUIW010000010.1:16122156-16163689 GCA_013363375.1 Menidia beryllina | reverse complement strand
GTGTGTGTGTGTGTGTGTTGCAAGGCGTCACCGCTCATCTAATTTTCCGGCTTAGACAAGATCTGTTTGTCAGATCCACTCACTCACACGCGCGCGCACGCTTTAAGGGCAAAGTCAGTCCTCTGCAATATTTACTAGCCTCATGTGGGGGAAATCTCTGGGGATTATCCCCAATAACCTGTTTAACTTAATCTTTATCTCCCACACATGAATAATAATTCCCCTGCTCGGCTCTCCCTCTTCTTCCTTCTCTGAAAACTGCCTGAAAAGTAACGCCTCTCTCTCACCTTAGCCTCCATCACCCTCCCTCCTTCTACCACACACTCTCTCTTCCCATCTGCTCCAACCAGCTTTCTCTGCCTCTCCCAGCGTCTCTCAAACTGTTCCGGCGGTCGGGAATTCTGCCTCGGCATTCCGAGCTCTCTCCGACAACCTCTCCACGCAGACATCCCGCTAGCTCCACCCGCCCAGCAGCAGACAAAGCCTAATAACAGAGAGAGAGAGAGAGAGGAAGTGGGCAGGGAGCTCTGCTGAGAACAGGGGGTGGGTTGGGTTGTTGGTGGGGGGGGGGGGGACTGTGCTCGGACAGATGTGGCTCGGCATTACTGCTCTCCGGATGAGGGGA
Source organism: Menidia beryllina (assembly GCA_013363375.1). NCBI lineage: Eukaryota > Metazoa > Chordata > Actinopteri > Atheriniformes > Atherinopsidae > Menidia > Menidia beryllina. The sequence goes on along the minus strand of JABUIW010000010.1, from coordinate 16,163,064 downwards.
ACCGCATCAGAGGGGAGAGAAAAGGACCCGAGGAAGGACTGACAACCTGTTGGATTCACACCTGAGGAGAAAAAGCTCCACAACCTGAGGAGGGACTAAAGGTGACACCGGCCGTCTGGGGTCCAAACCGTGACTGGATTTTTTTTTGGGGGCTTGTGTGAGTTAAACCCAAGAAAAGAGAGTTTTAATGTTTGACGTGATGGCAAACATCTGCCGAGAGACCTTTTGAAAAATTCCTTAAATTAGTCGCTGAATCCCGGAGAGCCTCTCAGGGTGTCTTTGGGAATCCATCCTTTGGATAAATTGACATTCAAGAGGCATCGACATATTCCCCCCACCACCACCACCTCCCTGTTACAGACTTTCTTATCTTGTTGACAGCCCAGAAACGGATTAGGAAAAATAACCGCTACAGGCACAGCACCACCCTCTGCTTCTGGTCCTGGAAGAAAAAGAGGGCAGGTGCCACCAACGTGCACGGAGGCATCTGTGGGTGCTTTTAGCCTCTGCTGAGCTCCGATAACCCCCCCAGTTTACCCCCAGGTTGACTCCAGTTTGAGTGAGCAAGTGCACACCTTTAAGGATTTGGCCGTCGCTGACATCAGATCTTTCCAACGTTTCCTCTTCATTTTGGTAAGTTTTTCTTGACTTTTTTTGTTCTTTTGCCTCATAAAAGTCATTATTGCTCAGGATTGCTTTATGTGAGCATGTGAGTGCCAGACTGCACATCCACAGCTTTCCCTGTTCAGCAAATGGGACTGTGAATATACATTTCCCTCTGATTGAAAAGCTGTGTACGGCGGCCCCGGCCAAAAAATGTTCCCCGTCTCCCCCCCTTGAAAACGCTCCAGGCTGCTTCCCCATTCCCTCCAGGGCGAAGCTCTAATGAATACTGGTAGGACTGTCTGCAAGAAGATCCCGAAATAACTTGAAATGATGGTGATAACCCTTTTAAGGGCAAGCTGTCGGCCCCTGTCAGCGCTCACATATGTTAGGCCAATGATCTCGGACAGCCCGGTGTTGATTTGAATGCTGTAATTGAGCACAGCCCCCCCTTTTCCCCAGGGGGGGGGGGGGGGGGGGGACTGTCATTCCTGGAGACGGACGGCTGAGACCATTAAGATGATAGCAGGGAAAATATGAACCAAATCTACCAGGAGGTGTTTAATTCAAGAGCTGTATCATTTTTAAAAAAAGACGTTTCATCGCAGCCATCAAGTAAATGTCGGTTGGCCCATAAAGTATTGACGAGGTGCATGGAATATTTAAAAGTAAAGAAGATCTTGTCAGTTGAGAGCTGACACTTTGTCAGCTGAGGACTTCACTGATATGCATAAACAATGCGTTTGAGACCTAGTTTATCAAAGCGTTACGGCTTTTTTTTTTCATATAGGACCATTTCTGAAGAGCTTATTTAAGAGTTTCCCCCAGTTTGTTGTGTGTTTTTCCCGGATTTAGTGTGTTTTTTTTTTAAAGAAAAACTCTTTCCCTTTGAACAGTGTAATCTATACTCTGTAATGGTGGATTTCCTCTGGAATTCTGGACCAACAGGCCGGGGTACAGAAGTGATTTGATTTGGTTGTTACATCAAAAGCCGTTGATGCAAGTAAACCCAGCGGTCTAATTCCTGAAGAGGGAGCTATCAGGGAAAATCCTTTGGGTGCCATCTGGGAGACTTCACCCTTCCTCCCACGCAGACACGCAGGCACACACACACGCCGGATCGCACACACACAAACACAAGATTCGTGATTAGAGCCATTCATTCAGATACATGTCAGCGAGGTTGACAAGCTGTGCAGCTGTGGTGATTTGAGTTCAGCTGATCACTGATTACTGCCCAAAGTTAAGGTTTTATTCTGCCCCTGACCTGCATTCCCCATTTTACACAGTCGCCGACACTTAATCTGGCACTGAAGTGTTTCCTTTAAGCATTTTATTTGCACATCCAGTTGCTGGGACTTTCAAATAGTAACAACACAGACAAAACCACGCTTTAATACGACCCGGTTATATTTACATTCAGGGAACTGTGTGGATTTGAAAAGCACAAATATCTTTCGGCTGGATATTTTTAACTTTTTTTTGTTTAACAGCAAGATTTCATGACCTATTACCCACACTGATTAGCATTTTTCATCAATTTGAGGCATTGTTTTGCTCTCTGCTGAGACATCCGAGCTGCAAAACACTCAAGACTGTTTACTTGTTTTTTTTTTTGTCAGCTTTTGAGTTAATCAGCCGCTTTTGCAGCTGTTTTAAAGTCTGATTTATCAGCCACGACAGAATGAGTGATGGTGCTGCCTTTGTGTCTGGTCTGTGAGTTACTGATGACAGAATCAGGATGATTAAAGGGTTGTGAAATTCATCAGCAGAATTTAAGAAGGGCCAGCAGACAAACTTCAAATAAGAGGGAAATCCCTTTGGAGGATTCATACCGGGGAAACAAATATAAAAAAAAACATTTATGATGGTATGGCACTACAGCCATCTAAACTTGTTAAATCTCTTCAGAATGAAGGAAAATGGGAAAGTGGTCCAGCAAGCAGTAGGGTATTGGACAATTTGGAAAATATAGACATCTATTTGTTAAAAGCCATTTTTGACAGTCAAACAGTCAACCCATGTTGAATATCGTGTGTGATTTTGATGATTTTTAACTCAACAAGAGTTGAATTAATGAGCTATTTAACCCAAATATGTCGTTAATGTTGTCTGCTCATGGGACTCATCCTCTGGGGATGGTAAATATCCACAAAAAAACCCATCTGATGCCTTATTTAATGTGGCCACTTGTAGCTAAAGCTTCCAATCATCTCCTTTCAGGTATGATGAGAGTAAAGAGTTGTCTCATCAGCATCCTCGACAATAAGCTTTTGATGGCTGCTCATCTGTCTCAATGCAAAAATACTTTTTTTTTTGTTGTTTTTTGTAAAATGATTCATACACTTCAAAGATGCACCAGTCATGTATCTGGGATGGAAAAATGATGTTCTTCATCTTTATTTACAAACCCTGGTCAGGTGAAGACTTGCAAACTGGCAGTGAGCTCCAAACCGAACTTGAAACACTGATGAAAAACTGATTTTTTTTTCTAATTTTTTGGCCAAATTCTCCTTATTAATTGTGAAAGGTGTAAGAAAGTGGGATCCGGTTAGTCTGAGTTGTGAGCTGCAGAGTCATATCATGTGGCTTTTTTTAAGATCATTTTTAAAAGAAAGAAAGGCTGTGTAAAATTGCCCGAGTTCCTTTTTTCGTCAAAGACAAAAGACGCATCCTTCTGCGGGAGCCTCAGAAGCTAAGATGTGACGGATGGCAGCTGAAAGGAACGGCAGATTTTTGTCCCCTTCCTCGTATGACATCACGGAGGACAAAATCACATTTATTTACATCTTTAACACACAGAAATGACAACAAGAGTTAAACATTCACTCGGAATGCCCTTTGGCGACCTGCAGGATTATGGAGTCTCGCTCGCTTTCCTCGCTCTTGCCTTTGGTTGACTGAAACTAGGTCAGACCTGCCTGTCAGTCACAAAACATCCCAGAGAATGACAACTGTATCTCTACCTCTGCCTGTTTTTGCACCTCAGTCGGAGCCTCCGCGCTCTCTTGCCCGAGGACAGTGTACAGATGCAATTACAGATATTCCTGGATGTTATTTATTCTGCACACATCTAAAAGATGCCTTTGATAAACAATGCTGTAAATAAATGTGTGTAATCCTCCGGTAAAGTTTGCACGCCTGACACTTTTAGGCGAGAAAAACAGTCTTTATAAAGACTTTAAAGAACACACAGAGGCCTTGATGTTCATGATTTCTTAACTTTAAAGGAGTCATCCTGTGTGTCCCCATTTTAGTTTGAATGTAAAACATTTAAAGTGGACTGGGGTTTTGGATTTTTGTGAAGCCAGATGTTTACATATCGGACCGACTCGCTAAATCTGATTTGAAGGTGAATTAGAGAGTGGCAGGTGGTGGTGAAAAAGAGAGGTGAGGATCATAAATTGAGAAGAGGGAGTGAGTGGCACAAAACAGAAATAGTTTGTGCGAAAAACAAGATGCGGCTTTTACACTGAGATCTTTGACAAGCCAGATGCGAGAAAAATGTGAGAAAAAAAAACATTAGAAGATGAAAAACTTTGAAGAAAGAATGAGACCAACCTGGATGAGAAGTAAAAAAAAAAAAGCCTGAGCTGGCCATTCGAGGCAGGAAGAAACTAAAAGAAAAACAAAAATGGGGACAAAATGTTTAGTGTGACTCAACGACCCAGACTGAGGGAGTCAGTCAGCATCGGGAGAGAATGGCAGGAAGGGCGTGCCGGGCCACTAATGGCCGTAATGAACTCAACCAATGGCATTTCCCCCAAATGCATTGTGTTTACGCCGCCTGGTGCCAATTAAGAACAAGGGGTGGACATTGGCTGTTGAAGGCGGAAATGCTGTTTAAAAAATGCCCTTGTAGGGAAAAGATCCCCAGCTTCTGAGAAATGATCGTCTGTTTGATTCTGAGTCATATTTTTGTCGTGTGTGAGAGGTTGATCGTGATGGTCGGGATAATGGAGCCCCGGAGGTCCAACCCCGCTTCACATTCCTCCAATTTGAATGCAGTTTGACGACTAAAAAATGTGACTACACCTATGAAATTGAATTGAATCGTTAGCTAGCAGCCGTGCCACTTGACCTGATAGTAATGACACTTTATAAAAAGCAACCGCTTTAACATTAGCAGTCCTGCATTTGATCAGGGGCTACAGGGGAATGCTGTCAGATACCTCATCATGTCCTTCTTTACCATGAGAACAAGAGGGGAAACATGACTGAAACCACGACCCGGAAACTTTTTCTCCATTTTGGTTTGAAACACAAACTTTCTAATTCCAGCCCTCTGAGAGGACGCGGCAACAGACGCTGTTCGTTTGATTCTTCTTCTTCTTTTTCCCCTAAGAGTCTTTAAGTCATTTAAAGACTCTTCTCTGTGGAAACATGACGTCCAGAACACGGCGTGATTGCTTTGTTTGTTCAGAACTTGTTGAAAAAAGGAGAAAAAGGTGGGAACGAGGAGCCTCTCTGGAGATGCCTGTGCTGGAGCATCAGCACCTCTCATGTGTAGGGAGGAGGAAGAGGAGTAACGAGATGTACCCGACGTCTGTAGTGTTAATGTGGTCTCACACACACACACACACACAGGAAAGAAGTCACTTTTAGTGTGTTTCGCTCGAAACAGCAGGGGCTCTAATCTTATATTCCGACAGCGTGGCTCTTTCATCTGAGGGACATGAGGGTGGTTTGTGAGAGGTGGCGGAAATAACACGGGGTTGGATTCCGACTCGTGTTTTTCCGCGGCCCCGCGAGACAATTTAAGTGCACGCCGTGAAATATTCAGCTGTATTAGCAGTTTGACGCGTGTCACGCTCCGTCACGTCAGCCTGAGCAGTCAGGTCTGGTGGATTCACGTTCCTCACACCGAGTCTTCTGCTGGCACTCAACAATTTAATTGTCCTCACTTGAAGCCTGGACACCAGGATTTGCCCTTTCTTTTCAATTCAATTCAATTCAATTTTATTTATATAGCGCCACATCACAACAACAGTTGTCTCACAGCGCTTTCCAAACAGAGCAGGTCAGACCCTACTCTGAAGTTAATTACAGAAACCCAACAATTCCCACCATGAGCAAGCACTAGGCGACACAGGCAAGGAAAAACTTCCTTTTAACTGGCAGAAACCTCGAGCAGAACCATGGCTCAGGGTGGGCGGCCATCTGCCTCGGCCGTCTCCTCCGTTTGTGGATGCAGGACCATCGTTTGTGGATGGAAGATTAAAAGCATCCCAGTAGCATCAACATAGTGGTAACACAGTAAGCTAAACTAACAGTTTACACCCATCTAATATCTAAGAGAATTCAGTTCAACATGAAATTTTCAGTAACCAGGGGACTGAGAGATACAAATTTTTTCTTTTTGAGAACAGAGGAACTCTGTGTGAGTGTGTTGGCAGCGAGGGGGATTAAGCTTCATCCAGCTCAGGGTCTTTAGCTTTGATTCAGGTGGTCTCGTTCTGCTTTCGTCTCCTTCAGTCGGTATCTTAGAAAACAGCTCCCGCTTCAACTTCCCCTTTTTAAAGTTCACGTTAACAGCTGGAGACAATGCGCACGCACATCTGGTTAATTAATTGAGTCCTCAAAGGGAAAGTAAACAAGAGAGCACATCGGGAGAAACAAAACAAAACAAAAGGATGTCAAGCAAAGGCCAAAAAACACAGTTGGGTCTTTGTGCGCGGCGATTTCTGGGGAGCTGTGTGAAGAGGTCAGAGGAGGTCAGCAAAATATGAGATTAGGCCATTAGAGAGAGGGGAACTGTGCCAGTATAATCCCCTCATCATAATCTCTCTTTCTCCCTCCCTACTGCTAATGGCTGGAAGACAATAAGATGCACTAATCTGTCTCCTGGGATGGCACAGGACTGCGCTGAGATATCTGCCGGAGTTCAGTGCACACAGGCTAAAGTGTTTTGAAGATTATTTCCCTGGCATTTCTGCTTTATTAGATAGAGTCCGGCGGGGGGAGACACGAGCGATGGGGGGAGACGGAAAGGAAGACCGGGAGGGAAAACCGCTGCACTCGCTGCTGGCGTTTGTACAGTTTTATTTAGTTTAAACGATGCCCGACGTCTGGCAGGCAGAAAGGAGTGATGCAAGTCGCAGAAACAACCCCCAACTTGTAATCAGTCAAAAAACCCATCCATCAAACGGGGTGCCAGTTTGGTTTTAGTCCAAAGTGATACCACAGCATAATGCAAATTTTTCCCATGGCTCGGGACAGACAAGGGAGACTGCCCAAGCCAAGGCTGTGCATGTTGAGAGTAAGAAATCCATCAATAGTACATGATGTAAAACACCACAGAGGGAATGGGAAACTTACATCTTTTAAATAATTTGACACTGACAGCTCTTAAAGGTAGATACAAGCTTAGTTCCAGGATGTATACAGACACGTATTTATATATGTTTATGTACGTATATAATATTTAGAAGTGAATTATCCACGGAGTACAAATACAGGAAATTCGTAAGTGTATTGCTTTCATTACATAACATGCAAGTCCTCAAGCTCCACAGCTAAATTACAGAAGCTTTCTGGTTCCTATTTTCCATCTATTTTCCCTCTGATTGGTGTTGACGCACTCGTTTATGGCTTTTTGTTCTGTCTTCATCCCGTTGCAGTAATAATTTAGGCTGCACGCACCAGTTAGACATTCACTGCTGCTGTCTTTACACTTTAATCTCTCATTTTTTTACACATCACACCACGCACTGAGGGGGCTTTTTATGCAGATATTGATGTTTCTTTGGGTGATGCGCTAAACAGGACATGTTAATATGGATTCCTGTTTTTTGATTATCTGCTGACAACAATGCCTCTTGCCCCAGGGAGCGTTCATTTACAGTTGATGGATTCCCAGATCCTTTTTATGGCATGCGTGATGCTTCTTTTTTTGGGCCAGTGCAGTGCACCGTCAGATGATGCTGCTCTGTGTCACAACCTATAGAGCTATATTTTCAAAGCACCGCCAGTTCATGTCGGAGCGCATTAAACGATGCACCAAATTGACCCATCCTTCAAATCAAGAACCACTGGAAAGCCCTCGCTGTGTTATTTATACCCCAACTCTTTGTCCTTAATTTGTTGTGCTTTATTAGCAGGAAAAAGTAGTCGCGAATCCAAAATGTCAGAATGTGCCTCTTTGGAAATAGCCTTTCTAATGACTGATAAAACAGACATCTGAAGTGGTTTTAATGGCATCTTCTCTCCGAGTCTCTGTCAATCTCCCACTCTCTCCGCGCCAATGGGTCAAGACCTAAAATGGGTCACATGCCTATGTTTAATGGATCCCCATATGACTGTGGCAGTGATACGCTTTCAGAACAGGTCCCACGATGAGAGGCTAAATGTTTCATTGGGGTCCCAGGCCGCAAAGGTTTAAGAGCTCTGGTCCTAAATGATAGCTAGACCTCGAGCTTAGCGGCGGACTGTATGGGGACACTGAGTCCTTGGCCTTCACTCTAATTCTCGCCCAGGCCCAGTGAAGGAGTCTGTCCACAGCTGATAAGTGGTTTTAATGTGAGCTCCACTCTTCCTTTCTGCTCCCTCTCTCATTTCCTTTCCGTCGATTTTGTTCTTTCAACTCCTCCCTCCTTTCCTCGCCACTCGCCTCATTGTTTTGCTCACCTCTTCCTCTCACCCCCCCCCCCATCTTGTCTCAGATGATGGCGTGTCTCCAGGTGGGGATGACCGGACTTTTGACCATGCTGGCTATGCCCGTTTTTCTGGCCAGCGGACTTCCAGAGGTGGAAGCGGAGCAGGGCTTGCTCGACATCGTGGAGAAAGAGTCCCATCCACTTTTGCACAGACAGAAGAGAGAATGGATCTGGAACAGTCTTTTCGTGGAAGAGGAGAAAAATAAGTCGCTCCCTTTCAAGATAGGACAAGTAGGTATTTGACCGATCGGTCGTAGGTTATTGCTTCTTGGGTCGAATTGGTTAAATTTAAAGACTAGTCTACTTGCAATCGGTGTCTTAAAAGATGCTAAAAAGGCATTTTGCCACATCCGTTTAGTTTGAAGCAAAATGACATCAGGGATAGAGATCACAAGACTGTTTATTATGAGAAATGTGCTGCGATCCAGAATGTAAATCAATGCTGATTTCTTTGTCTTGCACAGCTTAAGTCCAGTCAAATAGTCCCACATAGGAGCTTTGAGATAGAAGGAGAAGGCGCCAACTCCATCTTCACAGTGAATGGAAAAGGAGACCTGTTTGTCACCAAACCTCTGGACAGAGAGAAGAAGGCCTCTTACCATTTGACTGCGAAAATGTATGATGGGAACAAAAAGCTGATTGAAAATGCCGGAGATTTCGTCGTCCAGGTGACGGATATCAACGACAACTGTCCCGTTTTCCCCAAATCGTACAACGAATCCATTATGGAAAGGTCCGAAATAGGTATGCCAGCTCACTGTCGAAGGACTTCTATTCTTTCACCTCAAATACATTGAGATATATTTGAACAAAGTTTGAGGACGCGGTGTCTTCAAAGAGAATAAATATCCTCCAGCAGTTGCAAATGTAGAGAAACAAAGTTATATGCATTGTAAGTAAAGGTGTAAATACAAACAAAAGTTAAAGACCTAATCGTGCAGCAGTAACAAGCCAAATGTGGTCGATACAGAACGTGATCTCTGTGATTTCTGTTATTCTCCTATAGGAACAGAAGTGGTTACGGTGACGGCGACTGATGCTGATGATCCCACCACGAGTAACGCGGACCTCCTGTACTCGCTGGTCCCAGGAAGGGGCACTTCAGCCTTCAGAATCGACGGCGCCACAGGTAAACCGCCGAGCGGGGCTGTTCCTCAAACGAATCGGGAGAGGCGTAAAACGTCCGGGCTGTGAGTCAGAGCTAAAGATGACACCCTCCCTGTCGCCCCGCAGGTGTGATCAGCGCCAACATAAACTCTCTGGATCGGGAAAAAATGAACCAGTATGTGGTGGTCGTAAAAGTCATGGACATGGGAGGAAAACCCACCGGATGCCCAGCCACCACCTCAGTCACCATCACCATCAGCGACACCAACGACAACTTAGCCTCCTTCAGCAGAAGTAAGTGTGACCAAGTGTAAAATAGAATATAAAGAGACTTAATTAGTAGTACAATGTTTATTTACAAAAATATAAAATCGTCATTATTCGTTGTTCTGAAATCTTAAAAATACAGTTAATCGATGGGCTGCATTCAAAACAGGACAAGCGTATACTTGGCTGACCTGGAATAGTGTAAATAATAACAAATATGCAACTTAGGAAACAAATAAAATCAAAATGGCATGGCCAAACAAAGCCCAATTAAGAACCAAACAAAACATGCAAAGGTGCCCCAGTTCAATTCAATTTGACACGGTCCAAAAATCCTATACAGGCCCAAACAATTAATGCACAGCCTAAACCTTAACAAAAAGGGAAAAAACAGTGGGTGGCGGCTCAGTAGCATCCAGATCATCGCTTAAAAACACAAACATTCCACGATCAATATGACGATCATTCTATTATTCAAATCACTATCTTAAGCAAGTTACCTTTGTTAGCATCCCAAAAAAGAACTCTCCTAGTTGTAGAGGCCAGCAGGTGATAGGACTTTTCCTCAAGTAGGACTGATGACTGTAACTATTACTTGGACGTAAAAGGATATGGTCACTATTTGCCACACTGCTTTTATGACAAACATAGTATATACATTTACCTTTTTGTCTGTGCACCAAACACAGATTTGGCTTACAGCTCAAGTATGATGGCTGCCAGTTGCCCTCTGCACCCATGTGGAGTGAAAGGCCCAGATTTGTCCCCCTCTGGCTTTTAAAAGCTATGCTCCGCCCCCCAACTTCCTACTTCCTGGTTCACCATGTCACATAAGAAACAGTGTTGATCTATTGCATATTTATTCCACACATACAAGCTAACTGCTCGTCGATAGTTTAGTCGTAGCCGTTTCTAACATGTGGCCTCATACGGGATGGGTCTGTTTTACCCACAGGTACGTATGAGGTGGAGGTTCCCGAGGACCACGAGCTCAACAAGAAATTCCTCACTCTAATTGTGGATGACAGGGATGGGCCTGAGAACAAACAGCCCATTTTTAACATTCCAAGTGACCACAGCAAAATCTTCTACATCAAGCCGAACAGCAACAAGGATGGAGAGCTCATGCTCAAACAGGTGCGGCAGCGTGTGACTGAAAAGCTCGAGACAAAGAAAAATCAATCCAAAGGAACTTGGTTTGTGGCTTTATTTGACACAGCGTGTTATTTTTTTAAATTTATTTTGAAGTGATTCATTGCAATAGGAGCTCTAATATGTGCAATTTAGCCATGAATTTTCGAAAAAATGTCTCCAGAGGAGTTGCATATCCAAATGCTGAATATTAAAGCTGCCTGTCTATTCGTTTTGGCCTTGTTCGGGCCTAAAACCAATTAAAAAAGAGACCCTGTAAGAAAAACAGACGGTAATCTTCCAGAGCATTTGTGAACAGTACATTTGTGAACGTTTCATGTTGAAACGTGTTTCTCCTGATTTTCTACAAAGTCTACACCTGTACAAAACAGACATCTTCCCACACTGGGAATGAGGCTTCACAAAACACCGCAACTTTCAGGGCTCGCCTTTTCCTCACGGGCTGCTTGTCTATTTCTAATCTTGCGCGGTACACGAACAGGCTTTCCAGTAACACGTGGCAGCTCCATGCACGCTTTGATGGAAATCACTACAGCAGAGGAAAAAATATCACATGCACGGCTCACTTTTATTTTTACCCGACGAAATGATAAAAATCTTTCAGATGTGTGTAACATCCTCACTCTCTAACATTAAAACGAGAAGCCAAACAGCATGAGATGAGCCCAAAAATACATTCTGGCCTGACTAAAAATCCACAGTGGTGTGACGGGATTTCCATAAACTCTAATATATTGGTATATTCATGGTGTTTTTTTTTTTTTTTAAATCTTGCCTTCTTTTGTGGCCCCACATGGCATGTGATTGCATTTTAAAATTCCAAACATGCAGCATCAAATATGATATGTTTTTGGAGGATGGCAGTGATTTATTGGCCATGCGGAATCCTCCTCCTTCTGGTAGGGGGAAGATTATATATATATATATATATACTTGCATGAGTTCTAGCAGGTTTACTTCCCTGGATTGCGCTCTCCAGATAAAGTATTTAGGACATCAGAGAGCTGGAAATGTATTCTAATGAAATGAGCTCAGTAATAACTTGCACCCATGCTGGCCTAGAATCCATCCAGTCTTCTCTCCCCTCGACTCTCCCCTCTCATCTCTCTCCCTGGCCGCGTTCACACGGGCAGAATAAGCCGGCTATCGGCCACACGGCGGTTGAGGTTTTATTCGTGCTAAGCTGTTTACAAATACCTTTGACACCCTGCGACTGAGCATCCTTGTTATCATGAATAATCCAGTTAGCGGAATACTCCCGCCTACCTGTGGTGTCCCGTCCTGTGATGAAGAACATGCTAACTCATTCAGTTTTCTGTTGGAATGCAGGGGAAAACCGAAGTTCCTCTAGAGTTTGCACAGTTATTCTAAAAAGAGAACAGAAGAACATGCAAAACAAAATCAAAATAATTTTATTCCAGCAAATTGACTTTATCTTTATTTTGTACACCCCAGACTGAATGAATCATTAATGAAGTTGGAGGTTTCTTTGGTGCTTGTTTTAAATCATATTTGTTTTTTATCAGAAAACCCCAAATAAGACATAAAGGAAGATTATAACAAGCACGTTTTAGCTTTAGCCGTTTGTTCTGTGATAGACTGAATATTGCTTTGGGAAAAGCTGCTGAATTTTGGCCTCAAACCGAATCAGATCTAACAAAACATTAAAGTAAAAAAGGATAATGCCGCGGTTTTCAGAAATGAAATAACATCCCACAACCAGGGTCTCTTAAGTAGAGCATACAATGAGCACCTCCCTTCTTCACCATGAAACCATGATTCCAAGTGTTTTGGATGTTTTTTCCATCTTTTCTTCCATTCTTTTCCCCAAACTCTCCCTCGCTCTTTGTTGAAAACATTTTTTGGCATGATTTTAAAGAAAAATGCTCATTCTGGATGATGTTGGATAGCATTGAATAATAAAGAAAACAACTTAGTACTCTTTTTTCCCATTCTAAACTAATTCTTCTGGGACAGTATGAAACCTGAGCACGATGTCTGCCAGGTTGACATGTGACTTTGGAGCCTTTTTACACCTGGAATCAGTTAGTTATCCGTGGTGAACAGATTGAGGGTCAAATTCTCTGAGGACGGACTTAAGAGATCCATTTAGGCCCCAAAACAGTCCAAGGTGCAAATGCAATGTGTCGTATGCACACTTTCGAGCATGAATGCCAATATGGAGCCCCTCTACTCTAAAGGCTCAAGAGAAATGAGGTCAGAAGACTTTCAGTTGTTAGAAATGACAGATATGACATATACTGTAATTGTCAATAAAGAGAAGTAGGGAGAAGAAAAAAATCGTACTAACAGAGTTTCCTTACCTGTTTTTTTTATATTTGTCTAGGTTTTGGATTATGAGACAAAGAGCATCTACACTTTTGCTGTCCAGGTGGAAGAAAAGCTGCGTTTTCCTGCGGAAAACCTGAACAGTGCGATCACCAGGGCACAGGTAGATATCACACGAAGCAGCCCCGGCCTTTAGAAAGAATCTTATCACCTCCCTTTTCCTTTGTTTCCTGTTTGCCAGTTTACGCACAAGAATGAAACCGTCTCTAAGAAATGCAGTGAATTTTCTGCTTCGGCACTTCTGGCTGATCAAATGATCTTTTGCTAACACAAACATTTCCAATCCTCCAGGTAACCGTCAGGGTGCTGGACGTAGACGAACCCCCTGTTTTCTCCCAGCCCATGTACACGTTTAGGGTCTTGGAGGAGCAGATTGTGTACAACTTTGGGACGGTCACAGCGAGAGACCCCGACAGAGCCAACAAGACGATGCGGTACTCCATCGTGGACAACGACAGCCCCGTCCGAATCCACGCCTTCACGGGTCAGTTGTCCACCACCAGGAAGCTGGACAGGGAGCAGGAGGAGACACATGTGGTTCAAATTAGGGCCCAGGAGGAGCCCAGCGGTATGTCACACACTCACACAAAGGCCTCCTGGCTTTATCAACCCCTTTTTCCTTTTACAACAATAGATCCTCAGATAAAATAATGAGAACCATGTGTTCTCTCTTACAGCGATAATATGCATGCTCCAAAGGGAGTTATGCAAGAAAGGTGAAAAAAATCAGCCCTTTTTCTAGGTTTACGGAGGGATGGGAGTGTAACACATTAACGGGGATTTTTTATGAATTTAACACATTGCTCAAACACCTGGTCGACCCACACGGGAAGGGGAGCATAAGCAGGAAAATCACATTAGTGCGTCTCTTTGTTCGCTCGCTGCTTGCAAGCCAAACACTATATTTTTAGACCAGCAAAGAACAAAATCCAAAGATCTATTTTAGTGGCTTGTCACGACGTATAAGGAGCCCAATTGTCCTCTGAGCTTGACAGGGTCCCTCAATATACACTACTTGTACTGTACTAAAGATAGTTTCAAAACCTCAGTATAAGGCACCGCAAAGAAACATTTATCAAAAGATGAATATTGAAACGAAGCCATGGAGATGAAAAATGAATCTAAACGGTGCCTTGCTGTGACAGAAAGAGCTCACAAATAGAAATCTTTCCAGTCACTTGACCTTAATCAGATCCTTCCGTGTCGAAGTTAAACAAACATCGTCGTTATTTTGGAGAATCGCTGTCAGATCTGCATGTTAAGGTTAAAGACGAGCAAGTCGTGTTCTCCTCAGCTAACCGGGACCAACGAGAAAAGTAGAAATTCACCAGCAAAAAGCTTTGAAAGATATTTAGAAGCTTGGCAAAAAAATAAAAACAAAACTGAGTCTATCGTCAAGAAAGTTAATTTTTAAGTTGTTAGAGTTGAATATGTAATCTGCCTGTAGTTTAATAAATCACGACAACTTCAGTGAGCAACCAGTATGAGAAATATAGCGATTAATAAATGATCTGATCAGGGATTGTTTCTCCTGATGGCATACCTGTCTACCAACAACGCCGCCTCCACATCATAACCAGTTTTTACCCCGTGTTGGCTTTCAAACACTTTCAATTGAATTACAGCAAAGTGAAGAACAAGTATGATTTGTCCTCTTGCGTGTTGTGCTCGACGCATCTCCACAAGCTGAAAAATGAATGAATTCTGACTATTTTTACCCTCATTACAGCTACATGAGCAAATAACTAAATAAGCTTCGGTATCAGTCCTCCAACCGCTCTCCATTAACCGGGAGCACCATGAATAAACGTGGTTGTGTCTGTCCTCTGCAGGTCTGGAGTCATTTGTGAAAGTTAACATCATTGTTCAGGACATCAACGACAACCAGCCTGAGCTAACTGTGGATGAAATCTTCGTATGTGAGAACGACGCCACCAATACAGTAAGAAAGCGCTTTTTTAATGGCAGGAAAAGACAATTTGCACCTTTCTGGTTGCTAAATGAACTGTTAAGATTCTGGTTTGTCAGTTTTCGATTGAAGAACATGTGGATTTTAGAAGAACCCCCCACGGCGTTTTCTCCTGTAATTGTCATTCAGGGGCTTGAAAATGTCAAAAATGGTCTCTTTTTAAAATTCTTAATCAGAGTTAAACAATGCACTTGCAACTTTAAATGCAAAATCCAGTCGTTTTCTAATTCTAACGCATTCAAATAAGAGTTTGAGCTTGAAAAACAATACATTTTGCCTTATGTGGAGAAGACAATGATGCAAACCAAACCAGCAGTGTTGTGCATGAAGACTTAATGCTATTTGCTGTCTTCTTTCAGGTGATAGGAACCTTGGGAGGACACGACATAGATGACCGAGAGGCCACCTTTACTTTCAGTCTGGCCAGAGAAAGCTCCAATTTTTCCATCAAAGACTATGGCAGTAAGTCCTTTTGTGCTGTGAGCATACATTTACCTGTCTTTTCCTGCCTTTTTCTAAATGATGAGAGGAGCCCGTGCTGTCCTGTGCACTTGTTGCTACGCAACCGCTGAAACGCCATTTAAGGCACAGCACTCTGATGCTGAAATTTGACGTTATTTTAACTTCTCAAAGCAGGCTTAGGGAGACTGCCGGGGACTGTCTTGAATACAAGCAGGTCAGTGGACTGCCGTTGATGCTTTGAGCCTTTCAGATGATTTTTAGGCAACACATCATTTACACTGCTGTTTAGGAGCCTTTTTACAATAGAATGATATAAGGCAGAACTTATAAACAGCTTGACAGAAAAATCATATATATCTTTTTATCATCCCTATTGGATTATAGTTGTTAAAGTCAGATTGATGTGTTCAATTTGAGATCATGGATTTAAGGGGTGCTTCTTCTGAGAAAGCGCTGACAAAAGGCAGAAATATGCTTTCTGTAGCTGTGAGTTATAGAAAAGTCAGCAGTCGTCATCCATTAAGAGCGCCTTAGAGGAAATAAAATTCATAACAAAATATGTGATTTTTTTTCTTGCAAATCCACCCGATCAGGAGATGTCAGGAGAACTGAGGGTAGGCTGATGTTCTGCTCTGAGGGTGTTTAAACAGTTGGTTATCACTGAAAACCAAACAGAAATCAACAGGATTTGCTGTCAGTAGATCCCGACTCACTAATTTGTACTTAACTCCATCACTTTTACTATAGAGCATCTTTTTAGACGATCCGATTTCTAAAGTGTATCCATGTTAGAGGCCTTTGATGCAGATTAGAAAGATAAATATGTAATATAAACGGACAGTTAACATACAGATGCATGTTGAAAACTCTGCTGTGACACGTTTCTTTGATCAGACCCTGATACACGGTCAGTGGTTGGTGCACTGTTACGTCAGATATCCCAAAGTCTATTTGGTTTGTTCAGCACAGAACGCAAAATGGCAAGTAAAAGGGTTTTCATCATTTTTGATCACTGCATGTCGTTTTAATACATGAAAGCCTGCGGAAAAGTGTTACCAACTGCTGTAGTCAAATATTAAAAGTCTGAATGGATGAAAGCCTCAGGTAGTCAGATGAAAGATTTAGGTGAGGTGTTAATATTTAATTTAAGCGAAACTTGAACTATGCTGAAAGGTAGATAAACAGAGGGAAAAAAAGCATGAACTTCCCTCATCCATTTCCGTTTTGCTTCTGCCTGGAGGGGTTGACATGTTGAACTGAGGGAGAGAGGGAAGAGGAGGACGGAGGATGGCAAAAGGAAAGCGAGATGGAGCAAACGGAGGGGAGAAGATGAAAGGAAGCAAGACGGAGGAACTCAGGAAGGGGGGGGGATCCTTTTAAAGTAAAAACATTTTAGGTGGCAAGAAGTACAAGAAATAAAGAGGACCAAATGGCCAGAAAGGAGGGGAGTGAAGACTGAAAATGAAGGACTAACTGTAAAAACAAATAGGGAAAGAATAAAGTAAGAAGTTATACAAGATAAAGATAAATCACAGGAAAAGATAGAGGGAAAGGGCAAATAAAATTTTAAAAACAGACAGAAAGAAGGAGAAAAACAGCAGAAAATAAGCCCAAGACACTAACAAAGATGTAAAGGCAGGAGAACAGAGGATAGAAAGGAGACAGGATGACATCATAGTTGTCAACTGTTTAAATGAGAGGTTAAAAAAGGTGGAAGAAGATGAAAAGAGCAACATGAAAGCGATAGAGTGGGAAGAGAAAAAGAGGGGAGTTGTTTGATAACCGTTGGCTGTCAGCTTCAACCTCTCTTCTCTTGAAAAATGATGTAGCACCTCACAACACTTAACCTGAACTCACACACACACACACAACCAGACCTAGAAAGTGAAGGCGTTTAAAATATTTACCGACTTCTGGCTTTTTTTTTTTTAAACTGGCAGAAAGCAGCCCCTCATTACAAGGACCACGTCTACCCTAAGAGTTAGTGGAGGGACAGGACAGACCCGGTGGCCTTAACCGGAGGAAGCGGGAGCAAAATTAGGGAGCACACTGAGAGAGAAAAAACAGTAATGAGACTCAGAAAGCAAAAGAAATCCAGAGAGGATCAGAGATCCCGGGAGACAGCGAAAGAGATGAAACCAAACAAAGAAAGAGCTGGAGATGAGACGGAGAAGAGTGGGATAAGATGAAGGGCGGACAGACGCCGTTTTCATCTTTTATTCAGCCAGTAAAGGCTTCATCTGTACGCTCGTCCTCCGTCACAGGACGCAGACGAGCCGGGACGTTTCTGGAGTGCCTTAAAACTTTTATTCCACCGGATCTGGTCAGCAAAAGACCACAAACACAAAGGCTTCCATTTGGTGTCCACACAGAACCAGAGACCCTTCGAAAATAACAGCCCTCCTTCCCATTTCCCCTTTTGTAGAATCGCTCAAAAACTCATATTTTAAGGCCATATTTTGTTTCTCTGCCACTCAGATAGGGCTAAGAAAAGCCTGGATCTCACTTTATAACTCTGCTTCTTACTCAGTGTGCAAAGAGAACATGGTTCAGACTTTACAGTTGCTGTATTTGAGCAAAAACGTGAGTAGAAAGCGAGACTAAGGAGTTCAACTTTGTGGATTATGAGCACTGGAAGATCAGATGCTTGCTTCTCGTGCAGATCTATTACTCTGGATTTGCTGTTGCTATCTGGACTGTAGTCATAACATGCCGTTTTCTAAATGGTTGAAGCGTTTTTCCATCAGAGCTGAATCAGTCGGTGAAACCACACCTGCAAAGCGTGTGCAAAAAAACAGAAAATGCATTAAAAAAAATGTTTAAAAAACTGATATAGGTTTTACGTCTGGTCCCAAGTCCACATCCTGACAATTATCCGTGTGTTTTGGCTCAAAGTTGCCCTTAAAAGAGCAGCTACTGTTCCTCTGTGGGAGCAGAGGGGTCTTTCCTGTCATTGTGTTCTCGGAAATTCCTCCACATGTGAAACTTTGAGGAAAACGTCCCTCTCCCCCCGTCCTCTCATCCGGAAAAACGTCTGCCTGCCAGGAATTTGACTGATTACTTTATTGTTGGTCAGGCTTGTGCTTTTTCATTAGCAAAGGACTCAGTATTTAATAATCCCTGGAACAAATGATAAAAAAAAAAGATCAATCCTCACTGTCTCATCTCATCTGTTTCTCACCGCCTGGATCAATACAGCGTCGGATCATTAGGGGGAGATTTGTAAGCGAGGTCGGCTGTGTTTAAAGCTAACTGGGTGTGTTAATCTGCTTCATTTCAGACAGCACAGCGGCCGTGATGGTGAAACGGGGCCCGTTCAGCCTGGACGACCCCAACGACTACAGCCTGGACGTGCTCATCGGCGATGGCGGGCAGCCCGTGCTGACCAGCGTCACCACGCTGGCCATCAAGGTCTGGAGCCCTTACACTCGTCTGTCAGAATGCAATTATCAATCAATCAATCAATCAATCAATCAATCAATCAATCAATCAATCAATCAATCAATCAATCAATCAATCAATCAATCAATCAATCAATAAATCAATCACTTTATTTTGGTAACTTGTCCACATTAAACACAAGAAACAACAAAAGAAAAAACAATAGACAAACCCACAGTTTACCAAAAAAGGAATAGGCCGAAGCAAAGCTTATTCTTGCCTACCCTATTTTTTTTACCTTACAACCTTACAACCTACCAGGATTTCTTCAAATTCAGATTCAAGTACATAGCACATATATAGATCTACATAACAGCGTAAGATTTTATCATTTTACATTTTAAAGCTCTTTTAAAGTTCACCAAGAAAGGACATATATTAAATTCATCATTCAATTCATTCCACAGTTTCACACCAATAACTGAAACACATCTAGACTATATCTGACTTTTCTCTTTTGCACATTTAAATATAAACAAACCTCACAACTACAGCCAATTGACCCGTTTTGTCCCCCGCTGCCTGCCGTAGTCCTGCCGCTGTGACGCCCGGCGGGTTCCCATCCAGTGCAAGGCCGGGGCCCGGAGGACGGGGGTCAGCGTCCACGCCCTGGTGGCCATCCTGCTGTGCATCCTCACCATACTGGGTGAGTTTCTCTACTTTATGCATATTTGTCTTTTTACTCATAGAATGTGATGGTTTCTGCACCTCGCTGTGGCCAGAATGGGTTCTTCATCAACAAGAGGCTGACCTTTATCTCTGGCTCATCTTTGAAGTTACCAAAGAAACAAACTTTCCTTTTCATGGAAACTGTTATATCCCTAAGAGTGACTTTAAGGGGAATCCCACCTGTTTCCAGTTCTGTAAAATCGTTTTTTTTTTTTTTTTTACAAGTGTTACTGCATAAGTGAAAAAGCCTTTTGTGGTTCCAGAGGGAGCTGCACAGAATCTGACGAATCCCCCTAAGTGATGTCACTTTGCCTGTCTCAAAATGGGAAAAAAAAAATCTGCAGGTGTTGAAGTGGAAAGATGTGAGATTGCTCTTTTGCTCCGTTCTATGTCACAACTTCAAACTACATCGGCTCTCTGA
Source organism: Menidia beryllina (assembly GCA_013363375.1). Lineage (NCBI taxonomy): Eukaryota > Metazoa > Chordata > Actinopteri > Atheriniformes > Atherinopsidae > Menidia > Menidia beryllina. Next base: position 16,142,969 of record JABUIW010000010.1, on the reverse strand, counting down.
ATACGTGCCCTCAAATTGGACGGTTAGAGGCAAAAATTTACAACCGTTTCCATGTCGACTGACAGGGGATTAGGGAACGTGTTTTTATCCTTAAAAACCGCTGTAATCTATTCTTTTCCATCTAAGTCTTCAGTCTTGGAAGTCTTCAGTATGTGATTTACGTGTTTGAAATGGTTTCCTAAACTGAGCAATTGATATAAACTGGCTACATCTACTGATGAGAGCATAGTGTTGGATTGAAGAGTAAAGAATACAGAGGAAACATTTCATTTTGAACATTCCTTTACATGCAGAAGAGCTCACATCTGAGCCCAGCTTCTCTGAAAGCTGAAAAATTAATGAATGAAGCCACTGAAGCAACTAAAAGGTCTTTTTGTTTGTTTTAAGTTGCTGTTTAATGAGCATAATAATCCTGATTTTTGTCTGACAGCCATTTTCATGGGATTACTTTGTTGGGCTATAGAAAAAAAACACACACATCAAATGATCCGATAAGTTAGTTTATATGTTGTTGTTTTTTTTTTAACACAGATTATGCTAAATTGTAATTAAATCTGAATACAAATCAAGGTGGAAAACAAAGTATTTCAGGATTTTCACACTGACTCAGACAGCATATGAGAACAATTATGCATTTGTGACATTTCTGAATACACAGAGTAAAAGTGTGAACTATTTACATGCTGTTCCTTTTTTCTTTGGCAAGCTGTATCCAGTGCTACATGCAAAAGCTGCCTCTGAGTGATTAGTGCACGAGCACAGTTCCACTTGCCCTTGCATTGCAATAAATAAGATTTGTGTTTTTTTTGGGGGGAACGTCTTCCCTCCCGGTGCTGTTGGTTTTATGAATAATGCAGCGGCGGATGTGGAAATAATGCCTGTGGTCGTGAGCTCAATATTCTCTTTGATACCTTCGCCCCCTGCCCCCCTGCTCCCCTTTTTTTCTGGGGAAAAAAAAGGGAGACACTTGTCATGTTGGAGCAGACGCTGGAGACAGTTGGCCAAACAGAAGGGATCTGGCGAGGGAAAGGAGTGGAGGAGCGGGTCCGGGGGACGTGTTCGATAAAGCGTTTATCTAGGCCGAAACGCGACGTGGAAAATTCTGGAACTGGAGGAGCACGAGCGAGTGGGACCGAGATTTGACGTGGGGCGAGAACAATTGAGTGACAGAGAGACAGAAAGAGGTTAAAAGAAAGACGTGGCTGGAGAGGAGAATTGTGGGAAAAGCGGCAGAAGAATAGCAGTGGTAATGAGGAGAGTTTATCTGCTCTTTAGGTGCCGTCTGCTTATCAAACACCACCAAACACTCAACCTATTAACTATTAATACACTTCTTCACTATCGTGCCTTTTCCCTTTTTATTTTTTCCTTCATCTCTCTCTTCCTCTCCCTTTTTTTCCCTCTGGGTCTCTCTGTCTCTTTCTTTGCCTACCACCCTTCCCCTTTTCTATCTCTCTTTCTCTTTATCAAACACCCCCAAAGCAGGGTAGATTAACTATTTAATGCACTTGTCATTATCTGTCAGGGCCCAAAGCAATTTACCATGCTCCCCATTCACAGGCACAGTTTTTTCTCACATGGAGTCAGGTTTGACGCAAGGAACGACTTTTTCTCAGTCATCTTCAACAAAGATTTTTTTTTTTTTTTCCACCGCTCCGTCTCTCCTCTGGTCCCTCTAAGTCTGATATCTCCAGAGCTTATTAAACTGCAGAGCATGTGTTGTAAAAGATTAATCTGTTGGTTTCCCATGCAAACTTAAATTAGTCCCGCTCGCCCTCGACTAAAAGGCATGGCTAATGCTGCCCGTCCGCTGAGAGAGACAGAGCTTCATATCTGGACCCGTGCTCAGGGCCTTATCTGAAGCCGAACGGATCCTTCCTCCTCTCCTTCTCTTTTCTTCTCTTCCTCTTCTGACCTCGCTCTTGATTTCCTCACCCCTAAGTCTCCCGTTTCTCCCACTTCCTCCCGCCCTCCGTCAGCCAGCTGCTCGCCTCATTTGTTCCCCCGATCCTTTTGTTTTTCACTCTCTTCCCCTTTCCTGCTTCCTCGTCCTCAACGAAGAGCACAGGCAAGAAAGTTTGTCTCGAAACATTTTTTTTTTCCCCGGCGAAGTTTGGTGGAGGTGTTAAAACTAGCCCGAAATGTTACAAAGGGGGGGAAAAAGCCTGGCTGTTTAGGCACAGGTGGGAACACAAATGGACTCAGTGAATTTTGACTGTTTGGACCCCCCCCCAACCCCAAGAGAATTAGGATTTTTTTTTTTTTTTTTTTTTACAAGCAAACGGGGATTTTTCCCCTCTGTGCAAAGAATGATAAAGCCTTACAGCCTGATCAGATTCCAGGAATACAGGAAGACTGTTAGGGTTTCACATTGGTATTTTCTTCAGTTCATTCATATTCTCTGAACTTTGGATGCATTTAAGATGATCATTTTATTTTCCACTCGAGGTTGTTTTTTCACGTTTTGACACGACATTTGAGAGCGAACAGCCTTTGTGCCTCTTCAGTCAAGTCCTTCATAACATTTGTCATTGTTTTCTGCCCAAATCTCGTCATAAATAAACCAGAAATACCTTGTAATCTCGTTGAATCGTTGCTGTTTTCATATATATGTGCAAAAGAGAACCTCATCCTGCTTTAAAGGCTTTTAAAAGCTACTTTGACATAAACTTTTGTTTGTTTTTTTAGAGTTCCCCCATTTTTATTTTGCTTCCTTTCCTCCGTTTCACCCCCGGTCACCCCCTTTCTTGCTCTGGGGCTGTTTACGTCTTCATCAGCTGCTTGGACTCTCCCTCTTCGTCGTTCCTCTCTCCTTGTTTCTCAGACTCATTTCCGCTTCCCTCCTCATGTTTACCAAGTCCTCCTTCCTGTTTCTTGCACTCAGCACTCTCGTCTTTCTTTGGCAGAATATCTCTGCCGAGAGTCCTTTGAGGTTTTCTAGACTGAGGTAAATAGTTTGAAATCCCATTATCGTAGCACTGTTCTTTTTTAGTTGTTTTTTTTTATAGCAGGGTTCTGTTGTCAGTGCTCTACTTCACCCACTTTTTTTTTTTTTCCCGGCCCAGTTTCTGGTTTGGTTATTCTAATTATCTGTAGAGATTTAGAAATCTTTGATGCTCCACAGACATTCCTGGGTTTTCCCTGTAGATATATTCCATTTAAACCAGTGACTAGTTGTTTCTTCAGAGGATGAAACGTGTCTCACAAGGATTTGAGCTTCACATCCTGCATAAATGCTTCATGAATGTCATCATTATTGACGCGTCACTTTTTGACTTCTTCCCCAGATGAGGGTTTTTGTGTTACCTTTAAATTGAGGAAAAAAACCTTCTGTTAGTCCTGATAAGAAACGTCTTCCGTCTGTCCTCTCCACAGTCATAGTCATCCTCTTCGTGATGAGGAAACGCTACCAGAAGGACTCTCTGGCCAATATGAAGAACAGCGGAGAGATCCACGAGCAGCTGGTCACCTACGATGAGGAGGGGGGGGGAGAGATGGACACCAACGGGTACGCAGCCCCAGCTGTTTTTCTTCTGTTTTGATTTGGGGATTTCTGACCCTCAAAAAAGAACACTTTCCTTTTTCAAATTAGCGTGTCACATTTTCCCTCAACGTTCTGGGCTTCTGAATGCCGTTCCTCTTTTATTAATGCCCCCTTCGCTGTGGCTATCCATAATGAATATCTTCCCCTGCAAGTAGTCAGAAATGACTTAAAGTGAGAATTTATGATCACCTCTAATAATAATCGAAACCCAAGATGGATAAAATTGATATTTCCTTTTCTCCAAAGTGGTCTTGTGTCAGGCAGCGTACATTGCGTGGTTTCCTAAACTATGATAGTAAAACAACCCTAACCAAAACCCTAAACAGGAACTTTTTAAACCTTGAATATATATTTCACATTCATTTTTTACACCCAATCATAATTTGCTTGACAGAGTAAAAAGGTTGAAGTACTAAATAATTAAATAATTTCCCTCTGGGATTATTAAAGTGTTTTTTATTCTGATTCTGCAATGTGGAGAGTATGAGGGGTTTTAGGCTTTGGGTCCTCCTCTGTGATGGGGGAGCTCCTTGGCCCCCGACCCGGTGACTCAGAGGGTGTTTTTTTTTCTCTCTTTCAGCTACGACGTCTCCATCCTCACGTCCGCCTGCCACGACGGCTCGCTGCTGCGCCACCCGGACCACCCCCCCCACCCCTCGCTGTACGCCATGGTCCAGAAAGCCCCCCACCACGCGCAGCCGCCCCCGGCCTGCAAGGGCGACATGGCCGCCATGATCGAGGTGAAGAAGGACGAGGCGGACCACGACAGGGACGGCTACCCCTACGACACGCTGCACATCTACGGCTACGAGGGGCCCGAGTCTTTAGCCGGGAGCCTCAGCTCTCTGGAGAGCTCCTCCGACGGATCGAACTTGGATTACGACTTCCTCAACGAATGGGGGCCCAGGTTTAGGGCCCTGGCCGAGCTGTACGGGGTCGACGGATCTGACTACCACCATCATTACTGATAGTACACGCAGAAAGCCAAAAAATTAACACACACATACATATACACACACACACAGGGTAAATGCTGTGGGTCAGAGGTAAAAAAAAAGAGCCATAACACACTCACACACACTGGCCAGAAGCATGCAGGAATTAAACATTTACACACAAACGGTTCACGCAGACAAGCAGTACTCTCCGATACCGAGACTTTCTTCAGCTCCTCGAAAACGTAATCGAGGTGGCTTCCTTGTTTGTTTGCGTTTTTTTTCTCGTGACATCAGTTAGCTTCACTTGTCGCGTGTCGTCCAGTGGATCCATCCCTTGTGCCGTGCCCGTCGTCCGTCTCGTCCCAGTCCGTAAAGTAGAGATCCAGGAGGCTTCAACAGGCTGAATCAACGCTTTAGAATTGTTGTATTTTCTTTCCTTTTCTTTATTTTTTTTTTCTATCGACACCGCTCAATTCCCGGTGACAAACTCAAAGGCTTTCAAGAGTAAAGCACGGACACAACATCGTCAGAGGAAGCGAAAAGCTCCTTCCAGGGAGGACGACTGTTGGTGACCGTATGAAAAAGATAAACGAGAGAAAAACAAACCTTTCGCTTTACCTGCACCGCGAACGGGTGACTCTCCACCGCAGGCCACAGCCAAGCGTCCAATTCCTTGGATAACTTGATAGGTTCACTGGGTCACTGCCAGCCAGAAACCACAGCATCCATCTTAACCAGTTAATAGTGAATAAAACTTATATCACAGACTCACCGTGTGCAGGTGAGATCATTTAACCACACTGGCTAATGCTAACTAACCCTAACCCTGAATTTTGATATTCACCATTTCTGTCCCATTTGGAATGCAAGATCCCTCCTGCAGCTCCCCCTTATTAGTCATATTGTCCCTCCCATTTATTGCTTTCTTATTGATTTATGCCATTTATCGAATCTCTTTTTGCTTCTAAGTGATGGAGGTGTTTGATTCGCTGATAGAAACCCTCCATGAACACAGCGCACAGAGAAATCTGAAGATTTTTTTGACTGAAATTATAGCACTGAAGCTTTCGAGCTGTTCAATCCTGACTGTGTTTTCCTTTTTTGAAAAACAAAATCAAATGAGGACTAAGAGGGTTTAGCCCCAGGAGGACCACACTTTGGTGTCCAGTGGGTTTTTAAATGTTTTACGGTTTTTGTCTTTTCGTTACATAGCATTTGGTGTTTGACCAGCACCCGAGAGAACGCTCAGATAAGGACAAACCCGAGGTCCCTGAGATTTAGCACTAATGCATTTTCAAGATTTGGAACTTAGAAAAACCTCTGCCTGCTTTGTGTCCTGAAAACAGCCATCTGATTTGACTGAGGACTAATTTTCCATGCGAGTTATTTTGTGCTTTTTTTTCCCCCTGTTATCTCCCGCTCTGGAGAGAGAAAAAGACAATAGGCAGAGAGGAAATGGCTCTGCTACTGCTCAGACTGAATAACAGATTGTTCCCAGGTTTTATTTGACAGAGCCCATCATCACAGTTATTGTTGTGATGAAAGCTGAATCCTCAGAGGCTACTCAAACAAAAGTCATTCAGACAACTCAGGAAGCACAAAGTTGCAAAAGCAGCTAGTTGGGCCGCCGCAAAGGTTCAGATATGACTCTAATAACTTTAACCTCTCATCCTTTTTGGCTTCTGTCGGGTCATAATACCGAGCATTGCGTCCCACTCTTACAAATAAAACAGACACAGGAGCATGTGTGATTAAATGGAAGCAGGACGAGATTTAGAGTCATTGCTTCAGACATAACTCAAGCATTAAATCAAAAGCAGAATCCAGACGGTCGTCATTTATTTCTATTCTGATCGATCAGATTTACAGCTTGGACCAGCGTCTTTTTTTATTTTTATTGTCCTTTGCAAATGTTGCCGTTCCTTTGGCTCCCTGTGGATTACCTGACCCTTGTTCTGGCCCTGCAGAACACGTGGCCGAGGACAATTTATCACTCCTTTTTTTTCTCATTTAAATAATAACTGCAGACCTTTTGGCTCGTTGTGGGAATGAATGCCCGGGTCATAAATAATGGCTTTTGCCGTTTAAAAACAGTCATTCATAAAGGTCCATACGAATAAAAGGTCACTAATTGTCTGTAATGACTACTTATAACTCAGATTGCAAAGTGGTGCCCATTAAAACAGAGCTGAGGCCCCCACTAAAGACACGGTCACACAGCAGTGTGTCATCAGGATGCTTCCCTTTAAAATTCTTTCCAGTTTATAAACATTTTAGTTTATTCATGCTGCTGTTTATTCAGTTCTGTTTGGACTTGTGTCTTTAAAACTTAGCCATGTTTGGAATGTCAGTGTTGGATACAATAGCTGGAAGCCCTCTTGGTTTTTTCCTGCTGGGTTCACGTATAAGTACGATTACGTTGAAAGTACCCGGTTCCACCCCTTAACTCTCGGTCTTACTCGCCCTGTTTGCCTCCCCGTATCTCCCGCACACCGCCTCTCTCTTTGTCCTTTTAATCAGCTAAACCAAACAGTGGACTTAACTTCCTGTCCATCTGGGACTGCGCCCGCCCCTTCCTGTCTGCGTTATCTCTCCTGTGGGCCGACACATTGTGCTCGCTTCCTGTTAACGCAGCTTGGGAAATGGCCTCGGGGAGGAAGAGGGGGCTGGACAGGGAGAAAGAGTGGAGGAGATTGAGGATTAACATGGGAGAAAGACGAAGAGTTGTGTGTGTCTGTGTGATGACACAGAAAGTGGCGATGGCATCCTTTACGTTGGGATCTCTATAAAGCAATAAAATGTTTTTTTTTCAGTAGCCCAGATTCCCCAAATTGGATCTTGGTATTTGTGATGTACATGTTCAAGAAGCAAAGGAAGAACATAAGATTTAAAGAACTTTTTTTTCATCCCCTTTGTTGTGATCATTATTGAACTGATGATATTTTGATGATAATTATGCTCAAGTTCATATAAAATATTAAGACTTAGAAAAGTTCTTAAGGATCTTGTGATGATAATTGGAGCAGAATTTTGGTTTCAAGCCACTTTTCTTTTAATAAACAAACCGTTCAGAAACAGAAAACCATCCTTGCAATTTTCAAGCCTTTTTAAGAAAGCTGTGATGTCCATGTATATCATCACTCATCATAATGTGACAATATATATATATTTTGTTTAATTTGTGGATGTAAACAAAAGAAAAAACAGATCCAGTTGCAGCTGGTTTAGCTGCTCTGTTATCTAATTCCCTAACTTTACAGGTTGGCTATACTGTTCTCACAGGAAATTTAGCTGAAAGGTCTGGGCACATTTTATGAATTAATTTTATTCTCCAGTGTATTTTTGTTCTATTCTAAAAGTATATGTTACATTTATAAGAATATGTCCTCATGTAAGAGTGGTATCAATAGAATACATGACCGTAATTTTCAGACTATTGAGCGCACCTGAATATAGCCAGCACCCACTAATGTTAACAGAAAAAAATAGTAAATACATATGTAAAACACACTTGTAAGTCTAAAAGCTGGTGTGTTTTCCATGATGGGGGTGTGACTGATTTGAAGAATATTGTGCGAGTGCCTTTGATTGAATTCAGTTTCATTGTGACCTATTCGGTCATCTCATTGGTCTGTAATGGCGTGGCAAGACTATTTTGGCATCTTGACGCGCGTTAGTCCGTTAAAGTTCATAAATGATCCGCATCATTGTTAAAGCCTCTATGTTAAAAAAAAAAATTAGTGACTTGTGGTCTGGAAGTTACGGTACTCCACCTCCACAACACACTGCCCAAAGGGTCCTTTTTCTTTTTATTTCATGTATGTGCACTGGTTTCATTTAGTTTTTACATTTAGTCATTCCATTTTATCTTAACAATTTCTCCACTGATATTTAAAAGTAACTTTAACAGTGAGCGTGTTCTTACATATTTGAATAATCTCAAAACACACAACTACTGAGTATCGGTTGTGTGAGAGTATATATTCAAATATGATTCAGCCTGGATTCAAACACTAAAGTAAATCTCTCAGGGTGGGATCCAGACGAATAAAATAATTTGCATTTATAGAAACAGGCAAAGAAGAAAAGGAAAAACCTTCAAATTGAGTGTTCTGGTTTAAAGGTGATCTGACTGTTTTCCTCTGTTTATTCCATGTTTGATTGATGGATTTTTTCAAAAAGTGAAACGTATGTAGAAAAAAAATGTGCCTACTGGTAATTACACTTTTTTTTTCCTGCTTAAATTACTGTATTTAAGATGTTTAACTTGACGTTTCTTTTTACAATTGCTATGTATACATAAATAAAAGGGGGGGACATTTTCAACGACTGAAAGGAAAAGATCTGAGGAATGAACGGGTACGCAGGGGAATTCGAGCTCTCTGCTTGTGTGCTCACTTGTGTGCGTTTGTCATAGTGGCCGTGTACATACACAAAAGTAGATGTTAAACAAGTAAGAAATAGAAAAACCACACATTTCAAATCCTCTCTCCTGTAAATACAGTAGGGGTCTGCAAACGAGCAACATGTGCCTTTATTCTTGAAAAAAAACAAAATGTAATTCATTTTTTGATGGTGAACACGATGTTTTCTATCTTGTTTTTATTGTGTAAAGCAGCTACTTTTTATTAAATGACATTTTTGTAAGTGTAAAATCAGAATAAACACTGACATGTGATTGCTGTTGTTTGACTTTTAAACTATAATTGCTCCAACTGAAACGGTTGTTTGTTTGAAGAGGTTTTTCCTTTAAGTACTGCCCCTAAATGCAGCAGAAGGGAAAAAAAGAGTTACTCCGCATCAGATCAGACTTCGTGTTGAAGTCATTTGTTCAGGAAAACCACAAAGCCCTTGTAAGGAGGAAGGAGGGGTGAGCAGACCACTAGACAGCCGGGATTTAAACCGCAGGCCTTTCTGTGAACTTCTGAGTTTGACTCGAATAAAAGTTATTGATTGGTTTTAGATAACTGCGTCACATTGTCAGGATTAGAAATCCAAACTGTTTGGTTAGAATTAGTGGGGGAAAAAAACACTTTTACAGGGCAAACCTAAAGTCTGGGCTGCATGATTTAACCCTCAAACGGGACATTGATTTGAATCAGATGTGCTCATGCTGGGAAACTTCTAAAACCTGCTGGACGGCAGCCCGCAAGGACCAGATCTGGACAAACCTGACCTGCATTAGCAACACCAGCCAGTTTTGGGAAGAGGAAACTGTATTGTTTTAAAATCCAACTGCACTCCAATGGTTTAGAACTTCTCCATGTGAACTTCATATTCTTAACTTATTATTCTAAATATTGGATTTGAACAAGTTTATTTGTTGATACTAAAACTGGAACACTTTGGACCAGAAACTTTGGTTTCATGATTGTAAAAGCATGTTCAGTTATCCGGGTTATGAAGTTCAAATTAAAGGGAGGAAAAAATGATGTTTTCATGTAAAAAATCTAACCGATGAAAACAGAAAACAGAGTTAGTTGATGCTACCCATAAACAGCTGTGGGTCAGTTTCAGTTCCTGTGGACCTGAAAACAAAAATGGCACATTTTCAAATGCATGCTTTCTTTTTGTTTAAGATCACGAGTTTCTTAAAGTCAAATGTCACATACGATGGAGGAAAGCTATGATCCAGCTCAGCTTAATCTTTGACATGCAATCAGACGTTACCTGGAGGGATATCCTGTGTTTTTCCTCCTCTTTGACCCAGGCGTGATTTCACCACACTTTTATTATTGTTTGGGGGAGTGGGTTTCGGGGTCAGACATCTTTACGTGGGGTCTTGGCCTTACGAGACCTGATTGACTGTTGAAGATCACTGGGGGGTAAAAACAATCAGGGGAAAAGACGCATTCCACAAGAGGGGAATGCCAAGGTGACGCTACTTCCCAAAGACATGGAGAAGAATCATGAACAATGCTCTCAGATACTCACACAAAAGCTTCCTTCGGGGTGTATAGGCTAACCAAAACCCCCACCGGTACCCCTTAAATATCAGTTCACACTTGACACACATGCAGAACCTCGGGAATCGCGTGTCACTGTCCTCAGTTCAGAGATTAAACCAGGTAACGAAACAAAAAACCACCGATGTGCCCCTCACAAGGGTGGATCACTTGCAAATGTCTGGCAAACGCCTGTTGCCTAAAACAGGACCAGATGCACACACGTATCAAACCTTTGCTGAACTGTAATTCTATAGTCCTCCACGGCGGGCTGTTTGCCGTACACCCATAAAGCCATTTAAGTCCAAAAGTCCCAACATGCCAGCGTCTGATTGGTCTGTCAGAAACAATAACAGGTTCCTGCCTCCATTCCTTGATTTTAAAAAGAAAGAAAAAAAGGATTCTACCCACTTCTTCTGAGACTGGAGTCAGCTCTCGGTTCCTTTTTAACATTTAAGTAACCGACTGACTTTACTGTTTTTAGATCAAGACCACTGTAGGCCGTGGGCCAGAATCTGTACGATGAAGTTTTTGGGGGCAACTTTCTTCCAGTTTAATTAGATACTTTGGACTTCAGTGATCTCAAAAAGCCAAAGTTCCCGCGTTTTCACTTGCACATTACGGTAATTAGTTACGGCCAATTAAAATTTCGGTAGTTCCACATCTGGCCTATAGGTGGCTAAAACTAAGAAAATCTCCATATTTTTGGTTTTAACCATACGGAGCCCCCTAGGGGACATGGGGAATTGTTTTTTTCTTTTGAGTTCCCTCGCAATACTTTTGCGTTACCTCGCAATATTTTTGCGTTCCCTCGCAAAACCTTTTGCGTTACCTCGCAATATTTTTGCGTTACCTCGCAAAACCTTTTGCGAGGTAACGCAAAAGTTTGAGGCAGCGTTCCGGAACCAGACGACAATGGAGCAGACAGTACTTTTTGGCAAGCAGAGACTGAATTCCCTTATATTGAAGGCCAATTTCAAAATAAAAATCGACAAAACTCACACACGAGTGTACTGTCTGCTCCATTGTCGTCTGGTTCCGGAACGCTGCCTCAAACTTTTGCGTTACCTCGCAAAAGGTTTTGCGAGGGAACGCAAAAATATTGCGAGGTAACGCAAAAGTATTGCGAGGGAACGCAAAATAAAAAAATTCCCCATGTCCCCTAGGGGGCTCCGTATAACCAAGTGATCTTTACCAAAAATACTTTAAAATCATTAAGGTTGATCATTAGAAAAGTTTCTTTTATGCAAATACTGATGGAATCAACATGGAAATGCATTTTAGACCTTTAGTTTAGATTTTTGCTGCCAGAGGGCCACTGAACCTGAATACTACGTATTTTCCACTTTATACAGCCATAGCAAGAAAAAGACAATAATTTAATATGCAAAAACCTTGTTTTTGGTCCAAATAATTTCTTACTAATTTAATTATGGAAAAACTGACACTTCACTTTCCATCATATTTCATTTATTAACTTAATGAGAGAAAAACAACTACTATCACAAGTAAACCTTGCTATAGAAAATGGAATAATATATCATTTTCACTGTCAATAAAAACTAAGGATCCATATTTATGTCCAATATAAAAAAGTTTGACCCCAAGTATTCAAATATTTTAGGCCGAAAATCCCCAGCATTGTTATGGCTTTGTGCCCTGTGTTGCCTTACAGCTCTAAATCATCTGGGAGTGAACACAGAGGCCTCTGCTGTATCCTGAGGAGGCCCCTGTGTTTTGGTCTGTCTGTGGATCAGGATGGATGCATAGTCAGACCTGGGAACAGCTTTTTGTGGCGTGACAGGAAATGACCCTCCTGCTATTGGTGGGTCCGGGTTAGGATTCCATCACGCGCATCAACGCCAAGGACTGAAAAATTGGTGGATTACAGGTACCAGGACCACCAGCTTCCTCCGCCTTTTGAAGCGTTTTTCTCTCACATTTCTGCCGCGGTGTGGCGTTCTTGAAGACGGCACAGCGAGCGAGACGGACGCTTTTAGATAGCTTTTACTGCCCTCAGAGCTACCAAATCAGCTCTGTCATCAGTTATTCAGGCGCAGAGGACAGCTGGGAGATGTGACAGATGTCTGCAGGAACGAGGGAGACCAGAAGGAAAGAAAGGCGGCAATTTGGCAGAGAGGCACACTTCCATGTCCTCACTGCTCCCAACTCCTCACTCTAAGCTCAAATTTGCTACGTTCGAGGCAGAGCAGGACTGGGTATATCAGCAGGCAAATATAAAACATGATAAGCTGAACCAAAAAAAAAAACATACTACCAAAAAAAGGTGTGCTGTACACTTGAATATGATTACATGGAGACTGGGAGTGGATAATCCTTTGAAGCCTGATCAAAGAAAGTCTGAATTTTGAAGTGGGTTGGGGTTTGTGTTTGTGGGGTTTATACGGGTAGCTGTTTATTTGACTACAACATGTGGTCCGGTCATGTGTCCTGCAACGGGCAGATGTGATTGTGTGTCCTGAGCTGAAACAGCACTGACCATTAGGAAAAATGGCAGCTCTTCCCAGTGGAAATTTCTCAGTGGAAATGTCAAAAACGAGCACTTTGCAGGATTTTACATTGAAGTATTTGACATTTGCATGGGTGCTATTGTGACTTATGGTTGACTTTCTTTTAAAAAACTGGTTCATTTCATATGATGATACTTATTAACATATGCTTTATGTGCAAACATCTCACCTCTAAAAGTTGATGCCACATGAATTCACACTCAAACATCAACCTTTAGCTGTTTGAGCTAACAGATGTAGCTCTACCAAAATAAACCCAGAGGGCAGAAACAGATGCTATCACAAGCGAGCAAAGGAATCAATTCATGCACTCTTATCATTTCAAGCCCCACAGCCCCTTTGGTCATTCATAACAGATGCTGGTTACGCACCCAAGCTACGTTCAACCCTCAAAACTGGGATTGCCAATGAAATCTCAAGATTTCAAAGGACTCCGGGAAAACGTGTGGAAAATGGTGCACAAATCACCTTGAACGTGTTGCTCATGAATGCAAGGATGCAGCTGTAAAAAATCAAACTCTCTAATGGATCCAGAAATGTTCTTAAACGGAGATATTTCATCTGAACTTTGAGGGAATCACAGATTCTTTAAACTGTGAAATAATGCCACATAAAGAAGCTTAAATCTAAAACTGATTCTTTTTTAAAAGCACAATTCGACTGCCTTTTTTCTTCAGGTTTTTTCATGCCAGAAAAAAAAAAACAGACGCACATCGTTAGGAAACATCAGGATCTGTGAGGCTGAACATAAAAGCACGCGTGCCATCCTCAGAGACAAACAGATGCTGTTTCCAACTTGTCCCTCGGACGACATCTTTTGATACAAATCGCAGAAATAAAAAAAAGCGTGTCACTGTGGCTGCCGCAGATGGAGCCTCTTTTCATTTGGGTGACCATTTACGCATTTCACTGTGGTCGGCTGCAAACACAGACAGACTACACACAATGTGGGTCAGGATTTGCATAGGGTTTGCTTTTATGTCCTGTCCTTTGTCGGCCTCTTAAGCAGTTCTGTTGCCTTTGTCATAAGAAAAATAAAGCTGAAGGCCTGTAGCGCCCGTAAAGTGGATTGACTGTGGCTTTGTCAGATTTAAGGGTATAATTCCTTATGTGGCAGAGTGGGATTACTGGAATAGGCCAGTTAGCCCTCCTCGCGTACGGATGCCCCCCCCCTGGAACCGGCAGAGACCTGATTCCTGGTCCGAGGAGCCCCTGCAGTCAACCATCACAAAGGCAGAGCCCACGCCGTGACAAACAAACCCGGGTTCAAAACGGCTGCTTCAAAAGACGGAGCTGCACATGTCGCTCACGTCCCGCTTCTCACAGAATATCTGAGGAGACCACAGACATGCTGCGGTTTAGCTTAAGGAAAATAAAACACGAGGAGAAAATAAATAAGCGGAGGGCTCCTTCTGGTGACTAATCCTCTGGGACATGTTTTCATCCAGCGTTTTCTTGTTGTTTTTTTTCTGTGTAAAAATGTAAAGTGTATGGAAAAGGTCACGTCAACAAAGACATGCATTGTGGTGTTTGCATAACATCCAACGGACTCAGTCTGAACGCATGTGAAGAAATTCTTGCTTTCAGACTTTTTAACGAACAATCATTCGCTGAAAATTGTTGCTGTTAGCTGAAACACTGGTTTCAGGTGATTTGATTTTGACCGGCCGAGGGGTAAAATCTTACAGGAGTTCAAATTACAGGTTATTTTAACCTCACCGGGAGACAAACTCTGCAAAGTTTGGGTGAGAGGTGAGCCCAACACCTGGAGGGGAAAAGCTGCAGGCCTATTTGTCAAGTTCAGCTTGTTGATTAAAATCTTAATTAGCATCTTTGCAGCTTAAAAGTGCATGAAAGATTAAATCGTTTATAATTCATGAACCAACTGGAGAGGGGGGGAAAAATGAGAACAATTTAAACCGACAGACAGCAAACAGAGCAAAAACACGGCGGTCCTCTGTCGCCACCCTGTGGCCAAACGTGTGAACTGCAACCTCCATGATGGCTGGGACTGAGTTTATCATCAGATGGAGAGTTTGGAGCAGTTTAACAGATTAAACTGCGAGTACATGGACAGTAAAATAAAAATGTTGGTGCAGATGAGCTAATTGAAATGATTTGGTTTTGATGTCTGACCAAAACAGGTGTTTGACGCTTTGATTACTATTTTAACTTTCCATAAAGGAAACAGTTGAGCAACAAAATAACCAGAAAGTCAATGATAATAATGAATCAAACACACCCAAACAGTTCTGGGAAGATGAGAATTCAGTTCCTTAAAAAATCTCAAGTGTGTGAGCGTGTTCTATAACCAGACACAGTAAGCAGCCCTCTCTTTTCTGGGAAGACTTACCTTGGGATCTGAGAACTGAACTACAGGGATTTCCATTCGGCAACAACACAATTAATGAGCTCTGTCACTTGTGAGGGGTGCTAAAGCCTGGCTAACAGTTCAATTAAGCCAGAAGGTGTGTGAGGGAGTTGAGGTCAGGCTTCCTGAGTCCGCAGTTGGGATTCAGGAAGCTGTTAAAAGGGAGAGAACACGTCCAATTCCCCACATTTTGTCATAAATTCTGGCTTATTTGGTGGATTTTCTGTTTTTTTCCCAGTTTGTTTTGGGTATTTTAGTGATGTGTGTCTTCTTTTGCCTTCCGGGGTTTGTTCATTTGCGGCTGAGCTCTGAGTTTGTTTTCTTCTTCATGGTTTCAGTTCCAGCTGCCTGCTGTCCTTTAGGTTCCTCTGTGTGTGTCCAGTCTGGTCATCAGCCTTGTTCCCTCCACCTGCTGCTGGTCCTCAGCTGTCTCCACCCGCTAATCACCTGCTCCACGCTTCGGCTCTCCAGTGGCTCCCGTTCCCTGTCCGGTTCTCTCTCACCAGGTTACCAGTTTTTCCACGTTCTGGCCATGTTTTAATTTGTTTTTAAATGATTTTTACTAGTTGGTTTCTTGTTTTTGGCTGTGAATTCAGCCTTTGAGATTAAGGTAAAGGTCTGCCCTCTACATAATTTACAAAATTGTTCATTTTGAGACTTTTTTGACCCTTAGAATAAATATGCTGTTATATATCAATTTTCTTTTTCTCTTTAGTTGTTTTAACTGTAACTTTCTTTAGCCCAACAGTAACTGGAAGCCGGTCAGATGTGAGCTGAGGCCTGTTCTCCTCTGATCTCAGATTTGGATCTACTCACGTCCTTGATCTAACCAGGTAATGTGATTCTTCATAAACTCTACCAACACACAGGCACTCTGACAAGCTGACAAGTCCACATATATGCAGCAGCTGGGGGGAAGCTTTTATGTCTACAGAGAATCCAAATTGAGGGGGGAAAAGGCAAAGCCTCACATTGCATAAAACAAGTTATGATTATTCATGTTGTAACTGAAGAAGCTGAAAAGATTGACCGGCCTTTGGCTTTGTAAAGAGTTGAAACCAGCTCCAGGCGTCCTTTCTGCCACTAGAGGGGACTGTACTGTACTTTACATCACTGATGCAACATTTGGGCTCAGATGGCTTCAGAAAAATTCATATGGAAATAGAAAAAAATCTATTAACAACAAACAGGAACAAGTCCCCAGACAGCTTTAATGATGGATGCTAAATTTATTTTTTTGTAAATATAGTAACAAATAACAAATTTCTATCTTCAATCAAGATTATAGGCTATGTGTCATCTTATTTGTGATTATGTGTGATTTTTGTATCATACTGGATGGATTTTAAGGAATAATGTAAACAGTTAGGCTGATTTTGTGTCTTGATGTTCACTTTTTTTTTAAAGAAATCAATACAATATTCTCAATTTCACCTTTTTGAGATTCGAACCCACAGTATTTGTGCAGCGTTTTAGCAAAACTTTACTCGGTATTCTTATTTGAAGATGAGAACATTTTAGTTTGCCTTTTAGATCAAATCGGCCCGTTTGAGCTCGTTAAAGTAAAACCTTTTCTGAATGTGTCTAAATGAGCCTGGCTTCCGTATAGAGGGACCTCCCGGCTGGCTGGCTGCCTCACAAACGGCGCACGCCTGCCCCTGGATGCTGCGCTCCTCTTCCCGGGCCGTGACACACTTTTTCTGGGCCGATCCGATCCGGTCCGAGCCGAACCGATCCGGGCCGGACCGACTGGGGTACCAGAGGACGGAGTCCGGCGCGTAACGACGCAGAGCAGAGGGACAGGGATGGCACCCACGGGGGAGGAATAAGGCGAGCGGAGCTGTGCGGGGCTGGGAGGGAGGAAGGCAGGGAGAAAGCGGTAACGGCTTGGGGGGGTTGGGGGGGGGGCTGGGGAGGGAGGAGGGGGGGGGGTGCTGGAGGACCGGGCCGCCTCCCGGCCCTGAGAGCTGCTCACCGCGCGGTTGATGCGGCCGCATCGGCGGAGAGTTTTTCCGCGGAGCGCTATTCTGAGGAGGTGGGCCAAGTCCCGGGAGAGAGGAGGGGGGGGAGGACCATCCGAGTGGGAGCTGCTGATCAGACCGGGATGCTGTTGCTGTTGTCAGTGATGTGAGGCAACGTTAAGGAGCAGACGAACGGAGCCGTGACGCGTAACGTCCGCGTTTCTGCAGGTAAGCTGCAAACCGGCTGTTCATCTGTTTTGGTTTTTTTGGGGGGGGTTATGTATTTGTTTTTGGTCCGCTGCGTTATTTCCGTGAGCCTCCTCTCTGCCGGTCATGCCTTGAATCCCGCTGTAAGCAGCGTTTTCTCCGGGACTTGGAGGTAGATAGAGGACTGCAGCTATGCTCTCCAGCACTTGGGGTTTTTAGTTTGTGCTGAGATCGTCCTCCAGCCTCCCACAGAACCGTGTTATGCAATTTTCCAATTAAATCCAATAAACTGCATGCGGGCTCCTGCACAGAGTGGATTTGGTGGGTTTGGAGTTTGTGTATTTTGCTCTCTGTTAACTCTGTTTCGGTTACACTGTTGCATGGAAAATCCCTGGTAAATTTCCTTGATGTGAATGGTTAAGGAAGCAGACAATGATATGATCTTATTGCAGCTGAACCCCCCCCCCCCCCCCCCCTCTCTAAAATGTAAGGAAATATTTTGCATTTTGCTGACAAAATGTTAAATTTTATGTTCACTAAGGTGAATTGCAATATAAGTCCCATGTCTGGTTCTGTAAGGAACGCCTGGATAAATAAAAAAGAGGCTTTATTGATACTCTGACTTTGCAAACCTTGTCTCATATATACTCATCTATAGATAGTTGATTATGGAAATGTTTTCATATTTTTTCCGCCTGCCATAGTCGATGCAGTAAATGTAAAATAGAAAGGAACAGCAGAGGTCAAACATGTTCAGAAAGAGCCAGAAACACAAATCTGAACTCAAATGAGCGCAAAATTCCTAAAGTAAGACTTATCAGACTCTGGGGAGTTGGGGTTTGTTTTTGCTGTATAAATAGCCTGGAAGTGAAGGGTCACCCAAAGAAACAATCTCCTGTGATCTCACCACAAAAGTCAGCCCCACACACCCAGATAATCAACATTTTGGTGGTTTGTAATGGCAGGCATGTGCTCTACAGTCACAGAGTTAAAGACCTGATTAAGATATTGCATTTAATTTACTTTGAAATATTGCTATAAGTGAAAAACTGATTATACTGATGAAATCAAAGTAGTATGCTCACATATTGTAAAACTAAGCTGTGCATAAGAATGAGACTGTTGCATTTTGACACAGACTACCCAATAATCACCCAAATGTATAGAATATTGTGGCAAATACACAAAAAATAATACTTGCAAATGGTTGTGAGCCTGTATGACTACTAATGCAAAAAAGAGAAAACAAAAATCCCAGCATTAAAACACAGTCACAATGTAGGAAGTAAGTAAAAACAAGGAGAATTCACTGCCGGGTACCAGAGTGATACTGGAGGTCCCTATAGGCGTGTTGTAGGCGTGTTATAGTGATTTTTGGATGGACTCATCTTTCTCTCGCTCACTTTTCCTCCCACACACTTTGACTCCTTTGTTTTAGCGGTGAAGTACAGTAGCCTTACAACCCTGCACACATAGCAACCGCATCACAGAGGACTGCTGGACACAGTTTTGCCATGCATGTGATCTATTAATGAAACCAATCTGAAGAGAAAAAGTATTAACAGCAGGCCTGTAAAAGGGAGAAAAAATCTACACGGGTAATGACCGTTTCAACAAACTGGATTGAAAAAGGATGCAGAAGTATTTTTATAGAGTCTGTTTCTCGTCTTTATGCGACTCAGGGTCGATTGAAACAGCCTCAAAGAGGCAAGACAGCAGTTCTAGGAGCTGAGATCCCAGGAGAGTATTAAAGCCCTGCCAAGGGTTATCTAAGAGGTTCCTCTTTTCAGTCAGCTGTGAAGGTCGATGATACATAAAGCTCCTTGACTTTAGGCTGACGCTTAAACTGTGATTGTGAACAAACACAAGGACCTAGGCTGACCTTTGGATGTAGTTAAGAAGAGCTGTTCTTCACAGTTTATAGTCAAACGGAGCTGAAATAATGTGCAATAAACACTGTTTACCACTGTTTACCACATGACCTTATTATTAATTATTGTGTTCCTACAGGATTCAAAATGCATTCTTTCATTTGATATTTGGGTCTATTGGAATATTTTTAGATGGATGTTATACTATTACTATGAATATTTTCAACAGTATGGCTACACCAAACCTTCATAATGAATTTGTGTGTGTTTTTTGTTGAATATTTATAGCTTGGCTGAATATTTTGGGGTGGTATGAGTGCTCTGCTATTCTTATTTATGTCAGGTTTAGATTCAGTCCACTCTGAGTCACTGAAGGCTTGAAATAAGCACAAATAAAAAAAAACGTCTTAAAGGGACTGACGGACTAGAATTGTGCAGCTGTGTTGTGATAACTTTAGATTCAGTCCAGTTTCCATTTTGTCTCCTGTGTTTTGCACGGCGGGGGATGCAAACTCGTCAACCAGGGAGTCGAAAAAAATAACACTTTTTTCCTAACCCTAAATTAGCAAACGAGCTAAAACAGGTTCAGAAGCACCTTGTCAGTCAGGGGGAGAAGCATTAATGTCCTGGTTGACATTTATGTGCATCCATCCATCCGTGGGGTTGGCTGGAGCCCATCCCAGCTGTCAAACTGCGCATGCACACACTCCCTCCTACGGGCAATTAAGAGGCTCCAATAAACCGAGCGTGCATGTTTTTGGGTTGGTGGGAGAACCTCTAGACCTCCAGAGAACACGCAAACTCAGGCGGGGGCGAGGGATGTGAACCCCTAAAGACTGTTGGCTTTTTCTCTTTGACAACCGCCTCAAGAAAAATGTGCAGATACCTTTTTTTTCCTCAATATAACAGTGTTCAAGCCCAGTTGTTGCTTCTCTAAATCAAACTTCAGCTGTTAATTTCTTTCAAAAGGTGAAAACGTATGCTAAGGGAAACACAAAAAGTCGGAATTCGCACAGGATAAAATGGTGGATTTGGTAGATTTCATTGGACTGGTACAGAAAGGAACAGGATAAACTGGATGAGTTATTGGGTTTGAACTGTTATCGGAAAAGGTGAGTGCATTGACCATGAACACGGAGGCGTGAAGAGCTTAAACCGGGCGCTAAACGCTCAGTTCCGCAAGGCCCCCCGAAACCTCTGATCTGTTCACGAGGGCGGGACTCATTACAGCCAACCGGTGGGCTTTTAGCGGCGGCGTGGAGGCGTACGCCGCCGCCTGCTTTTGGCTACGGACGCTGCGAGATGGGTGCCACAGCCAGGACTGACAGTTGGAATGGATGACAGAGCTGTGTGGGCCAAATGGACTGTCAAAGAGAGCAAGAAGGAGATGGATGAGAGGAGGGAAAGAGGGACATCAGAGAGCATCACGGGGGGGGGGGGGGGGG
>JABUIW010000010.1:16083762-16108947 GCA_013363375.1 Menidia beryllina | reverse complement strand
TTTTTTTTTTGCAGGACTAAAGCAAAGGGTCAATTAGACCATCAAAAATGTTGTGACGTCCATTTTCGGAAATCCTTGACGTTTAGTTGGGCTTAATTAGAGAGGGAACCTTCAAGAAAGTGAGCGGCAACATGTGTGTGTGTGTCAGTCCTCAGTCTGTGAGGCGTGTGCGGCCGAACTGTTGAACCTGGCTTCAGGCTACGTTCATTAGCTTTTTCAGGTGGTCTGATGTGATGAGCCGGCATTTATAGATCCCAGTAGAGAAGGTGCGTTTAAGGCCCGCTTCTTCTGCAGCTCATAAATATCGGTCAGCGTTCGGTGGACGTTGCAGAGAGCGTTCCCAAACATCCGCAGTTGTTTAGTGCGTCATTAAGGAACCTGACAGATGATGAGGCTGAGACTGGTCTGTGGGGGATAGAAGGCAAACGCCTTTATCTGCGGTTGATTTAGTGAAGATAAACAGTCTGGCTGTGCTGCAGGAATTGAGAGTCTTAGACGAGGCGTTCGAAATGACACAGTGCTCAAAATCAGAACTTAGAGCAGGCTCTCACACAGGATCAACCCTGGAAGTGCTTTGGTCTGAAAGGAGCCAGAGTGCTGTGTTCAAAGTAGGTTTTTCTTTTCTGTTTTCCTGCTCCGGTGATGACAGATCACGACGCTTTAATGGCCAATGTCCTATGTCCTTAAACACTAAATCCCTCCTGGCACTCGTTCGATACGACAACAGGAAGGATCACAGACTGGGAGGAGAGGTTAGCAGCGAGACAGCGGAGGGGGGGACAGAAGGATGTGCGTGTCAGAGAGATGTTCTCCTCGTGCCTCCTGTTGTCCTTTGGCTTGCCTGTCAGGAGGTTAAGGCTTTTCCAGCACGCTACACAAGTGAGGAGATGGTATGTGTCATCTGATGTCACAGAAACAACCCCACGCCCCGCAAATGAGAGCTAGCCGTGACAAGGATTTCCCGCTGCGATCTGTCGTTTCTTAGTGCCTCAGAATAAAACATTAACAGCACCGGTGCGTCCTTTAAGGGAAGTGGAGAAAAGAAAGCGTCTAAATATTCTTTTGCTATATCACAAAACCCCAGCAAACTGCACTGGGTTTTTACTTACTCCTACATATTCTATGGAAACAGCCATATGGAACAGGAGCCTGTTTTTAGGCTCTAAACTGCCGTGAAAACATATCTGTAATCTGTGGAATATCTTGATGCTGAACATAACTTATACTGCTTGATATATAAACTTGTGTCCCACTAGTTTGAACTAATATTTAGGAATATGCTTTTCTCTTGCTAGGTGGCATGATATGCATTAATATAACATCCACATTCATTCCAGGTCCCCTGTTTTCCTCATCTATGTTCATTTATGCATCATCTATGTTATTCAGTCAAATAAAGGGCTGGATGATTTGAACAAAATGAATCCGCAAAGGTTAGATTAGGTGTTAGGTTAAATATTTATTCTAAGTACAATTATGTCTTACAGCGTTAATAGCTTTATTAGAGCTGAGCCGGGCCGTATCACACGAGGGGAAGCAGCAGAAGGGACGCTTTGCTTCGATTGGGGGTTATTTTCCGGTCAGCCCAATCAGAGAGCAGAGCCCATCCAGCCTAACGCTAACCTTTGAGAGACGACGGCATGCTGAGCTGGAGATATTTTCAATATCACTCAGGCTAATTGGCTTTAAAACCCAGCTGTGTTGTCAGACACTTGCCCTGATGCTGATGGATCAGAACCACGCTGGTCCAATTGAGCTGCTCCTGATTGGTTTGTGGGTTGATTATTCTTCTGTGTCAAATGGGATAAATGTATTTTTTTTTAATGCGAAGAACAAAATTGGTTGGAAATCTTGGGTCTGAGGCTGGTGTGGGCAGTTTGAGGCTTCACATCTCAGTATTCTGCAGGTTTCAGGGCGAGCAATTAAAAATCCCACGCATGGACGCGAGTTCATGAACTGCTGCCTTCAAAGTTTCTCAGTCTTTGTTTAAGGAAATGCACAGTACATGTGCCTCTTTGAACTTTTTTGTGGTTCTTTTGACTTATTGACTCTTTTTGTGGATGTTTTTTTAACACTGAAAACTAAAGAAATAGCACAGAATTAAGATTTTACCTACTTTTTCCTCATATGTACTGTACACAAAGTAACCATTGAAATATAAGTTCGTATCACATCACATTTCTGGAAAGTTTTTACTTGTACTTACATGTTAAAATGTGTCCAGTATTTAGAATGTGAGAGAAAATGTAAAGAGCATGGTCTGTCAGAGGTCATTTCGATATAGACATTTTACATATTCTACTTCTGCCATAAGAAATTGAGCAAAACATTTGGTGAGCATAAATCTACAGACAAATTATTCACATTTTAGACTGTGCTTATTATTCCCCCAGTTTAAACCCCTGGGCCAGATGTGGAGCCATTTTCAGCCCAGGAGTTTCAACAGCAGCTGGATTCTTTTTTTTTCGTGTTGTGACTGTCCTGTAGGCATCATTAAGAAAGTGTTTTAGGGTTTCACTGCACTTAACTTTTCGTTTTATTTCATAGCTTTGCTTGAGCCACGATTTCCTTTTTAACCTCTCGACCTTTAAGTTCTCCCGCTTTAACGCCTCTTCTGTTATGAAACGTTAGGACTCATTCCTCCACGACTACTTGACTTAGTGATTGAACGACTGATTGGACAACACTGATGAATTATTCAGAAAAGCAGCTTGGAAGTGCTTATTTTCACTTTGAATTGGTCTCATCTCACCCTGAAATTCCCATTCCTCATTTTCACTCCCGGCGGGGATGCAATCTATGCCGCTAAAAGGCTGAAATAACACACATCAAGGGGCGTGTTATTACACAGGGAGGTCATGCCATAAACGGATTAAGATCTTGCCTTCTCCATTCAAAAGACTTTGGATGGAAATTTTTTGATTCCTCATTTGACCTTACCCGGCAAAATGCTGACAATGTGCCACTCCAGAGTGGACTAATTACCAGACTCCTTACTCATAACCAGTTCTGTCTTTGTCTCTCTTCTCATTCTCAGACCGTTCCATTTCTCCGTCTGAAAATGCTTTTTAATGGCTAATTCAGGTGCTTTGGTACAGCTGGATGGTATCAACCTTCCACCACAGAGGACAAAAAAATGATGCTCCAACAAACTGGCTTTCCTGTGCATGAGAGGATGTTTGTCTTGCATATAATAGAACTGCTACTCAGGCCAAGTTGTTACATCAGTGTCTCTATGATTAAAAGTCAATAGTGTATAAATCTCTAGCTGTAAGATAGGGATTTCTGCCAAAGTCGCGTATTGATTGATTATGTTTCCAGTCTTATGTCCAAAAAAGAGAAACACTGACTGCTATTGTGGGCAACAAACAGTGAGGGAAAGGTTTTTCAATATTCTGAAAAATGATCAACCAAATGGAAAATTAATTTAGAAAAATCAACTGAGAGATATGAGAAAAACTATAAAAATACTTTGTGACTGACAGGAAAAGAACAACAAGGTTATTGAAGGTTGGTAAAGACTGTGAGAGCTCATTCTGATCCCCAGTCCTCAGACAAATAAACAAATATGGTGCAGTGTTGTGATCAGTGGTAAGAGTGATCTTACTGGGCTCAAATTGAAATAGATTAGAGGCAAAGTAACGACTATTTAAAGCAGTGTTTGTTTAATCATGCAGAGGTCGCTGCAGAAACACAAACCCAATAAAAAAACAGACTCTGAAAGAGAAGGAGGCTAATTTCAACCTTCAGGAACAAGTCGGTAAAACAATGAACTGGCAGACGAACAGAAAACCAGAGAGCTGCCTGCGTATGAGCGGGGTATTTGTGGATGATAAGGAGAATGACAGCAGGTCCTAACAATAAGCAGGTGTGTGTGGCGCTCAATTTCTGGAAAACTGAGGACATCTAGAGACAATGGCAGGTACAGGGGTGAATTCCACTGCACCAGAGACCGGAAACAGCTGGTGACTCAACATAAGACAGAGGTAATACAAAGAAAAATACGCATAAAACACAAATAACTAAAGAGTGAGAAGAAAAAGCTAGAAGCTAAATACCACAGAAGGAATAATGGGAATACAATGTAAAGAGAACTTAAGACTTAAACAGGATAAATGAAGAATGCAGCTAAAAAACACAATGGGAAAAAAAACGGTCAAAACACAGAAGTGAGACTAAACCAAGAGAATTTCTAAGATGAGTGACAGCTCGTATACTCACTATGCCATAATGTATTACTATTACAATTATAGATTCAAATATTTGGGACTGAATTAATACAAACTTTCTGAGAACATCCAAATGGGTCTAAATAATCAGTTCAATTCAATTTAGAAATGAAAAGATGGAAGAACAAAGCAAATGTGTGTGTGAAAATAGAGGAAAGCTCTGGAGAAATTCTAAATTACATTTTTTGCAGGCATCGTCCCATGCAGAGTGTATTCATCACAACCTTAAAATTGAGCAAAAGCATTGTATTTTTTTACATTCGTCTTCATGCAAATGGACAAAAATGCTTTTTTTTGCTTAAAAGCAAGAAAGATATGGAATGCCATCTTTTTTCCCCAAACATCTTTCTTACTCTGCACTAAATTCCATCACTGTACAGTCAACAGGGCTGTGTTATTTTCCATATGGAAGGGGGTGTGCTGTAACTCATGACAGGCTGTCACGCTGAATCTGAGCGGCTGCTTGATGCTGTTGTATAATGTATGCAGCTAATGTATAAAGTCAGACCACACATCCAGCAGCAGTCTATACGGCACGCTCTTAACCGGAAGAGCAACACACCCAAAAATGACCACACACACAAACAGCACGAACATTTAAGGGTTACAATACCGAACTATTCATCTGAAAATGAACAGAGTAAAGCTTTTAACCATAAAACAATATTAGAACACATTACAGTATAACATATTGTCACTTTATTTGTTGGAATCCCGAAGAGATAATTCTGCTGGACATAACTAACTGATTTTAATCTCCTTTCAGCACAGATGAAACAAAAAAGTGTTTCTAATGTGTCATTGCAAATACATGAATAATGAAAGGTGCACAGCAGAGCGATGCATCTAATCTGCCTGGTGCAGGCAAATGTTGGATTTGATTTCAAAAGCGACAGAATCTGAGCGTTAATCAGCAGACTGAAATGTTTGCATGCACCTGCAGACTGAAAGCTCAGGAACAGAATGCTTGTTCACACACAGCTGTAAGTACTAAGATACTATTGATGAATATTGAGATTCTGTTGGTTAAATCAGTAAAATGATCAAAGGATGTTGCTCAGGAACCCATGATAACCTGTAATTGTATTTATTTTCATTGTACTTATGCTTGTGTTATAATTATATCTGAGACAAAGAGGGTAAAACAGCTGGATAGCCTGCGATAATACATAAAGATGATAGAAATAAACAAACAAATAGCAAAGAGAGATTGGACTAAAGTGCAGGTATTTACAGGACTGGAGACCGTGGGAATAAAAGCCCTTCTGAATTGATTGGTTCTGCATCATGGCACCATAAATCTCCTCTGATGGAAGTTAGACAGGATCACACCTCGAGGGAGAGTTTGATTTGACCTTAACGGGTCACTGAGGTTTTGTAAGGTCTTGCTCCTGCCTTTTTTCCGCACACCTTTATTACGCCCTGCAAGCGAAAAAATATCAATGAAAACATCGCATGAGAGCGCTGCCAACATTAAAACGTCATCGCCATGAGAATCCTCATTGAACCCGGTCGTGTGACACCTGTCCACAGGGTTTCAGGTGCAATTTGTGTGTAAAAAGAAATAAAAGGGAGAGAGGAAGCAGCCCAGAAGAAGAGAAAAGGACATTCTATAAAGCATCATTCAGCGTCAACAGTTGTGACTTCAGCAAAGAAAATTGTCAAATCTGAAGTGAAATGTGGAAAAGTCAATAAAAAGTCCAAATGAAACATACCCTGAGCTATTTTAGATGTTTAAAAATCATCTTAAAAGCATTCCCTGAGGCAACTCCCTGTCTTTGATATCTCAGATAAGTCTAATAACAACATTTGATGTGTATACGCTGGTTTTGTGTGTAATTTAATGTATTTCCTGGTATAAATTGCTCCTTAATGACACAGTTGTCGGCAGAAACAGCATATATCAGTTCAGCAATTCTTAGCCAAGATCTGATATCAGCCCCTTTAATTCAAAACAGAAACCTTAACATGGCTAAACAGTTCATGAGCTCATCACACTTATACTCCAAACACCTTTTAGGTGTGGAAGATGACAGGAAATGAATGACATACATTTCTAAATGAGTTTGTTAAAAAGCAGTAAGTAGCTTTTTGATCAGCACCCGGCAGGGCTGTGAACTGTCTTTTCTTTATTCCAGCTCAATACAGCGTGTGAAGCATGTGCCACTATAATATTTTCCCAATTCATTATACATGAACATACACAGAAACATGTCCCATTGGTTCAACGGTCTCTGTGTTTCTCATGCAAGACAAGACCAAGAGTCACAACACACTTCCTTTGTGTATCCAAACATGACTTTGTTATTCACACATCAGTGATTGTACAAATGTATATGATTTCCTTTTTTTGTTGTTCCATTATTATTTTTTGACTGAGGCCAGTTTCAGTGAGGCTGAGAAAGTAGAACAAAGACGGTTCTTCTTCTGCTGTTGCAAAGATTTATAGATTTCTTTTTAACTCACTATGTTCCTCTATGCTGATTTATCTAATCGGATAGGCTAGTGGGGCTAATATTTTTCACTTTTCGACTGGCCAGACTCTCCGGTACACACACACAGACATGCAAACACATTTCTCTCTTTATTTTCTGCTTTCTTTCTGCAGCTGGGTCCAATCCCCTCAGGGTTTTGAAATATATCACTATCACCTTTTATTACAAGCAACCCCTCCCTTTGTCTTTCTCTGTCTCCCTCAGTGTCTCACCAACCGACTGAAAATGATTGTGTGGTTGCCTTTTTCCCCTCTTCCACGTCTGCTCTTTGGATCATTTAAATCACACTTAAGAGGAATGGTACTTAAAAATGGCTATAAAATTTGCCCAGGCATCCGAGATGAACGCATTCATTACTTCTCTATGAGCAGGCAGCTCTCATGAAACAAGTAACACCCCCCGAGCTGGCGGAGAACAATCAAAATGTCTCTTTTGTTCCTCTGAACAAACTCCCTGCTCTCACCATGTCATGTATCACATTAAAACAATAAGTTTAACTTCACCGAAATAAAACAATGGTATTAAACAGTATCCCATTATGATTACCAATACATATATTAACATTTTATAATTACAAAGATGTAAGAAAACTGGAGGTAAGATAGTACTAAACCTGCTTTTTAACCAGCAGTTCATCTACCATTGATGTTAACAAAAAGAAGGTTTACCAGACACAAAAAACTAACCTTAAATTAGCTTAAACGTTGTCAAAGATGCAGAGAGCTAGAACTGTTGGCTTAATATAGACCACATGGAGCAAACCAGCTGTCGTACATGGATTCTATCCCATGTGTGCACTGACTGCAGTTTATTGTGACTAATAAAGCTTTACGATGATGGAGTGGATGCGGGAGGATTAACACTGTAGCGGCAAACAGATGTGAAGTGCATTACTTAATGTAAACATATTTAAAACAGGGGGTAATGAATTCTGCATGTTTCAAGCGATGTGACGTGATGGCAAGATGACAGTTTTTTGGCTTAACCTTTTCTTTTGGTCTCAGTGAAATAAAAAAAAAATGGCACAAAAACTGAAAAGAAAGACCCATCTTGGACAGTCGTTTATGCATTTTAGGACTCATCCTGCAGAATAAACATAAAAAAATGAACGGCATAACTGACTTTCATGCAAATACCCAAATTAGGTACAACAAAAAACATATAATATATATATATACACACACATACAGTATATATTCCATGAATACATAGGAACCATTAGCTGGCAAAACCTTTGTATAATGTGAATGGAAACAATATTTTCTGTGCGTCAGTTTTTCAGAAGGGGGAGGTTCACGTGAACTGAAATCTATACGTTTATGGATCTTTATTTGACACCTCTCTGGGGATAATGGGAGAAAATAGACTATATAAGGGAGATATTGAAGCAAAATGAAGAGAAAATCCTGTTAGGAGAGGAGAGTGAAGATGTAGACGTCTGTGAGGGAGTAAAGAGGTCTGGTAGGAATCGTTTGGGAGAGAGAACATTTTACCGTTCTGGGGAATCTGTGTGAAACCAAATTACTATCGACAACTGAATTACAAACGCTGCCTTTCAGGGGAGAAGAAGATGAGGAGTGAGCACCGCAGGAGCACAGACAAAGAAATGAAAAATGATATTGCGAGCGTAAAACATTTTCATTGTTCCTCCTACTTTACAGTCAGGGATTTAAAGGGAAAGGAGACGGGGGGCGTACATGGACTTCTTCTGAGGAAAAAGGCATCAGTATGTGGTAACGATAGAACAAAGAACTCTGGGTTGAAAGGCGTGTGAATTATTTGATCAAGAGGTCACTGTCTAACGTAAATGAAGAGCTTAATATTAGAAACGTTTTCTTTTGTATCTGCTTTTATTTAACAGAGTCAACAAAGTAGCCAGTATATCCTCCAAATTACACTTAAATAACTCACTTAACCAATCGGTAGTTAGACACAATTATTTCAAATTATTACTCATTGATCAATTTTATAAATGATTTTCTTTCAATTAGAATGAAAGTAATCTGGATGTAAATGGCCACTGTTAAATAATTCCTTCCTCATGATGACCAAACCCCAAAAACAGTGTCGGTGTCCAGGATTCAGAACGATAGCTACATAGAGACACAACAACCAATATCGAAGAGGAGGAATCTGCTCAGGATGGAGACGTCCTCTTCCTCCTCCACCCTGACCGAAACTGAACTGTAACTGTTTCAAAGGCACTGGCAGGAAGGCAGATAAAGCCAGACAATCTGGACGAGGGTGGACAGGCAGAGCGGAGAGACAGATGAGACACTAAACAGAAACAGAGAGGAACAGGCTTGTTCTGTAATCTAATGATAATGATGACTGTGTGCAGGCTCTAACTCTAATTATCTGCCACACACTGAAATGGGATAAGTCCTCGGGGAGCTCTCGCTGGAAAGAGGAGGATAGTGTAAGGGAAAGACGGAGGATGAGGAAAAACGTCTGCAGTTATGCAACACGACCCCCCCGCTGCCCCCGTGTTATTGGAGGGCCTGAATAATTGAGCAAATAATTAAGACCCCGTATTCAAACAATTACCCAAACATGAAAGAGGGATCAAGAAGGACAAGGAGCCTCACCACAGATGGGGAAGGCCCCCTGCAGCCCCCAATATCTGAAACCCAAAGAATGAATGGGATTCTGCAGGATGATGGAGGAGTTTCAGAAAAAGAAAAAAAACACGTGCCCTTTACTTGAAAGCACTGTTTTATAAAATCCTTTTTAAAACTTCCACGCACAAGTTGCTCAGTAACATTTTAACGTCCACAATCGGCTAATCTGGAGTGCCTTATTCTTGGATTTTCTGTGTGTAAAGCACCATGTGTGAGTTCAACCAGGACTGAAAGCATGTATTTAAACTAATAACTCTACTTCAACCTCAAGTTTTTTTCTAAATCAGGTCATTTGACAATCTTAATTCCCCCGAAACAAAACAAGAGCTGTCTTCAAAATTCATGCATATTATTTAGATAGAAATAAAGGTAAGCATCATAAAAGGGGAAGTTCTCCTTAATCTCAGTGCAACATCCCCCCATGTATTCTGTTATAGCTAAATACTCCAGCTCCAGCTAATTCCAGCTCCTAAAACACCCCAACAGAAACATCTTATTTGGTTTCGATATGAAGGAATATTTTGATGACTGATCTCTGATGTGAAACGCATCAGTTTCTAATCAACCCATTTCAAAGTGACTCAAACAAATGTGCTCCCATCTTAACTCAGTTCGTTTTATAAATGAGTGGCATCCCTCGCTGAGCGAATGAGCGCGCTGCGTGTCGACGTCCACACACACACTCCGGCCTGACCTTCTCCGCCTGCGTCTTGTCTCCCCCGCAGTGAGCTCCAACCAGAGCCATGGGGAGTACCCGGACTGTCGGAGTGAGCGGGAGTCGGGGGGGGAGGCATCGCTCCTGGTGTCTCCGCTGGTGGTCGCCGGGATTGTGATAGGCCTGGTCCTCTTCCTCTCCTGCATCACCATCATCGTCGGCAGCCTGCGCAAAGACAGCCGGCTCAGAAACCCGCACCTCCGGGCCAGCTATGGTCAGTCTCTGACACGTCCATCGATTATTTTTTCCGACGTGGCCGTGTTAATAATGAAGCGTGCAGACGCTCACTGACAGGTACTCTGTGAGCGTCTTCCCCCTTCTCGTCAGGGATTATGGATGACACAGGAATAGCTGCCATTTGAAGCAATGAAGCAGCATCATAATGAGAAGCTGTCTAATGTGTCTGCATAGACATCATTGGAGGGGGGAGGGAATGGAGCTAAAGTTGTTAGTGTGGCTGAAGCTGAGTCCAGTCTCAGCTTCTTTGTCTCTGTCTTTCCAGGACCGGACGGCTTCTCTTACGGAGGCTCGGCGGGGGAGCTGAGGTCCAGCTGCTTAGAGGACTTCCCCCCCGGTTTGGACTTCGACTCGTACAGAGAGAACCTTTCCCAGATCAGTAACTTGTACCCTGACTCCCCACCACGGTAAGAGCTGCCGTCAGTCTGCCGCTACAACCTTGCTGGTAGTAAGCATCATGCTGACGTTTGATTAACTTCAATTAATCTGTATCCAAGATGACGTAATGTCCATATCAAAATCCCTAACCCTAAACCTAACGATTGGCTGGGCGGGAGGTGTGTTTTGTAAGGGGATGCGTTTTGTAGATGGCTGCAGGTGCAGCTAGACCCTTCTGTAAATACACTTTAAACTACCTCAACGCGCGAGTATCCCTTTAGTTTTGTACGAAAAATACACTGTAAACTACCTCAACAGGCGTGTATACCTTTTGTTATGTACAAAAAAATAATTTAATTACTTATTTGTTGGTGTTTTTCGAAAGGTTTGGCGATCTGTCGGCTTCTCCAAGTGTTCTCCACTTTTTGCAGTTCGCGCATGCGTAAGACTATGGGCATGCTGGTCTGTCGGGGTATGCTGACCTGACACAACACCGGCTTTGCCTTCACAGATCGGGAGGGTCAGCTGATTTTTGGACGTACAACCAGCTGATTGGTTTCTTTTAAACAAGTCTTTTTCCTGCTGCAAACAATCTTTGTGCTGAACATTATTTCCTGCTTTTTTTTAATAATAAGAAAAAAGGGGTGTGATACAGGAAGCATAAAGTTACACCAATGTCAGAGCTACTACCTCTGCTGTACAAACAACAAATACACATGAAAAACTCAAAGGTTCTTGAGTTTCTTAGAAAGAAAGCCTGGAATTCTTTTTTTTTTCCGGATGGTTCTCAAGTGCCCATGTTAAATACATCCTACATGCATGTGTGTGTGAGTGGGGGGGATCTGGGGATGGATAAACAGGCCTGAATGAAGGGTTGACATTATCAGGGTAGTGTCCACCTGTGGTCCACCGCCGACCAGAGCTGGAGAAGGTAAATGACCTGCAGCGGCTGCAGCTTTCTGAGTGGGGAGTGAATTCCTGTCTCAGTGGGAGTTTTTAGCTTTGGCTGCACGGGACAGAGGATGACAAATTGTTGCTTTCTCGCGAGAGGGATTGTTACTCTGTGGTCGAAATGGGTCGCAGAGCAAACAGAAAGCGCAGCCGCGCGTGTTGTCGAGTGGAGGTAACACCTGGGCTCGGTCTTTCAAACGGACCCCGGTCCTTTAACAGCCATAAATGCTCCGGGGAAAATCGAGTTATTAACCAGAGAATGTCTGAGGCATTCATACTCTCTAGACTGTGTTCCAAATTGGTTCAGATGTTGTAAAAATCAGCTTCCAGGGGCAGATTTTTGCACCAGTTTGAGAAAATGAATTAATAAAATAAACTTTATGGTGAATTTGACCGCGCTAATATACTCTTTACTGGAATCTGGATGTTGTGCCCAGGTGCATTTGTCCAGTTTGAGTAGGTCACTTTCTTCTGATCTAACATGTTAATGTGCATTTTGAAGTTCAGTCATTAGATGTTGTTTTTTCACTTTGTTATATCTTTGCTTCTTTACACCAAACCTGAAGGTAATGAGTTCAGATCAAATCCTGAACTACCCACTGGGAGCTAAAGTGTGGTGAAATAAAAGAGAGCCCTCTTCTTAAGCCAATTATGTCAAATGTCAAACATAAGACGCAACTGACCGTTCATCCAACGTGCCCCACTGTTCTCAGTCCACTCAGTTTGACCCATTTTCTGTGGCCATTCACTTATTAGAGAGCCCTGCCGCCTTTTGTGCCCTTTAGAAGGATGTTGAGACGATTATTTGTGCGCTTTCTGTGGGAACGTGGTGGAAAGACGGAAAGAGGGAGCCTGCTAAAAGATGGTGTCGTGGTGTTTTTGATCTAAATGTCACCTGGTCTAATTGGCAACTTAAATAATTCACATAAATCCCCACCCTGTGGTGTGTGTGTGTGTGTGTGTGTGCGTGGGCGGCTCCTTTTCCTCGTTTCAGCACCTTAAACATCCAAAATATTCCATCTGAGCCTGTGTGGCTCACTTTTTCCACATGCACATTCAAAGACCATCCCCTGTTCTTGGGCAGAAGCCTTGAACTCAGATAGATTTCTTCTCTTCACACCATGGCACCGACAAGTTCTGTTCTGTGAGGTTTCAGCGGACTCAGCACACTGTGAGAGATGTTCCAGATGGATTCTGATTCGTGCTGATTCGACAGTTCTCGCAGGCTTCTGAGCAAACATTCATCATGTTGAACCTGAGGCAGGAGGGTCCCGGCTGTGGAGGCGATCTGGGGGCCGACCCGGGGCCGGTGTCGGGGCTCTGGGCGCCATCTTCCACCTCAGACAAATGAATCCTCCTGCTGGACAAATAGATCAGCTGTGAAAGCCTGCACCTGCTAGCATTAGCGTTTGGGTTTGGTGCCGCAGGGTCTAAAGTGGGCCGGGCGTGATGTCACGGTTGAATTTTTAGCCGCGGTGGGATTTCCGATGCGTCCGGCCGACGGAGAATCCCGAGTGGACGGCGACTCCGAGGCCAGAGCGAGAGGAAGCGGCATCATGACCGGGAAATAAAAGCGAGAGAAAAAGGGGAGCTAGCAAACTACGTCAGCGCTCTGGCAGGGCACCAGGTTGTTCTGGGCCGCCTGTGAGAGTGCAACTTTTTGGCCAGCATGAAGGGACGGCAGCCAACACACACTCACACACACACCAATGTGTAACGTACACACATATGTTATGTTTAGCATAATGCCTCCAAGTTGTCTTTTGGTGCAGAGTCAACAAGCAGGTAGCAGCAGTCATATGATGCTCAGGCAGGGTGTGTGTGCGTGTGTGTGTGCGTTTGTGTGTGTGTGTTTGTGTGTGTGTGCGTGTGCGTGTGTGCGTGTGCTCGAGAGGATGGGCCACAGATGGTTGAGGGAAACTCAGAGAACTCAGATCAACAGCTTACCTACTGAGACTGTGAACAGTTACGCTTCCGATGCAAACACACACACACGCACACACTCTCACCTCCAAGCGACTCACACTCATGGATCAGCAGGTTACCTGTGGAGACTGAAAGCTTCTGCTTCCTCTTAGGGAGAAGCCGGGCAGGCTTCAGTGTGCGTGCACGCATGTACGCACAAACACACTTGCCCCTTTTTCTTCATCGCATTGCATAAAAATGTATATATATATATATATATATATATATATATATATATATATATATATATATATGTACATACACACATTTGTATGGTTTTTCTTCATGCAAACTTTACAAGATGTCACTAAATCATACATCCGCTAAATTGGGACTACCTGCTTTTGTGTGTGTGCTTGTGTGTCTTCCATCTATAAGTCGCGATGTTCGACATAACAAGTGAAACCCAGCTCTTACACAGAGCCACTGTTTGCCTTTCATAAAGGCATCTCTGGTCACTTGATGAATCGTAGCATTGTGCTCATTCATCTATATTTCACTAGAAAGCCACTTTGTCTACACTTACTTTACCAGAAGGTCTGTAACTGATTAGCACTAAATGCAAAGCTGAACAGTTTGGACTATTCATTGGCCAAAGACTCACAAACTGACACGTAACTAAAAAAACAACTTAACAGTGATTTAAATCAATTAAACCCAACGTTCTCTTTATGCATCATTTAATGAATGATCGTGCAACTTTAAATACTTGAAAAAAATATGTGCACTTCTGTATTCTGTGTTTAGCAGAAATGAGAAAAAAAAGGTTCATGACAATACAGGAAATCTGCCACAAAAATCCTAAAATCCCAGAATATTGGCCAATGCGTACATTTCATCTCCTTAGATCTGTTCCATCTGATTCGACTGATTCAGAAATGGATTCTCACGTCAAAGTGTATCGTCCTTATTTGCTCTTATCCAGTTTCACTTTTTTATTTTAGCATAAGCTTTGGGAGCAGATGTCAGGAACGAGTCTCAGCAGCCGAGACAGATTTTTCTCTGAACATTTTGGAGGACTTTGAATCAGAGGAGAAGAATGTGCCAATGAGGAGGCCTGCAGATGGACAAAGTGAGGATCTGCAAAGCAGTTTCCGGGAGGCAGTAATATGGTGCCGGATAAAAGTTTAATGTGGATTTCACCTGTAGTTTGCTTTATGCTGACACATCCCGGCAGCTGCATGGCCGGAGATAGAGTGGCCGTCCTTTAGTCGAGGTTTAATCCCCACCTCTGCGCTGTATAAGTCAAACCGTTCTCCAATATTCAGCAGTATCTGCAAAGATGTGTCAAATCAAATCAGCCCTCACACAAGTGCACATTTAATTTCGGTGCACTTCTTATCTGGTTTTCTTCCTCCGCAGGCAAGCGCCCCTCATTGTGGCAAAGAGCAGAGTCGAGCCCGCTGTGATGTACAGCCGTACGTGCACGCACGCGTGCACGGACGCACGCGCTCACTCACGCCGACACACAGCGACCATATGCTGTCAGCTGTAGCTCCAGTCGTCTGCATGAACGCCGGCCAGAGGTCCTCCCTCTCAGCTGACCTGTGGTCATCTGACTTCCCGGCTCAGAAACAGCGTCGCTTTGTTGTGAAAGAAGGAACAAATCTTAATCTAAATGTATCATACTGATACATAGATTTCTGAGAACCTATTGCCTCTTCAAATATTCAAAATCCTGGAATATAGAGTAGTTTTTCCTTTTTTTTGCATATTAGCTTTTATAAAAAATGTGCAGAAAGTACTGATTCAATTTGATTTAAAAACACACAAACGTATATTTTATTCAGATAAATAAAGACTTCCGTTTTTTTTTTATGAGTTTTTCTTTTTTTCTGGCTTTATAGGGATAAACATGGAAAAAGCTTTCGTGCAACAGAGCTCTAAGACACTTTTTGGAGTGTAAAAAACCTGAAAATGACAGGGATTACAGAAACAAAGTAAAATATCTTTAAGTGATTGATATTGATGCTGCTATCTCGGTTTGAGGCTCATTTACATGATGTGTGTGGATCCAAAGCAGAAGCAGGGACACGACAACACGATCCCGCTGCGTACTGTAACTCCCAGCATGCCCCTCAAGGGGTTCAAATTATTTTTACTCTGGCAACACCTAGCAAACACACAAGACAGCAGAACACACAAATGTGTCAAACGTCACATTAATTATCTAGTGTGAGATTTTTTCTTTTTTCTTTGTCAGCCGACACAGCGGGTGTAAATCCACAGTGAGAGCTCAGGAGCATTCCCCCCGAGAGGCCGCAGACACAGGGGGTTTCGCTGTGTTTTTACACCTCGTCCTGGCTGGTGTAAACTTTCCACTGCCTTCAATTTTCACCTCAATATGCCCCCTTTTCGCAAGCGCTCCGAGACAGTTTTTCATCAATAAGAGTGGAAGAAAAAAGCCAAATTTCTTTGATTACACTCCATTAATTTCAGTTTTACAGCAGAAAATAGACCATTATCTTTCCTTAAGAAAAGCACACGCATTTCCTATAATAAATGTTTTATCAGCTTTAGTTTTTGGGAGATTTGAAAAGTAGCTAAAGCTAAGCTGAGTCATGTATCACAGAGATAAAAACAGCTATTTTGCCTTAGATGTGACTTCATATCTCAACTCTTTAAACAGAAAAATAGATCACTTTTGTTTACACAAAAAGCATTAAGTACTAAAAGATCCACCCTTATTTATCATGAGGACTTTGGATCCACGGGATCAGAAAACTGTGTCTTCATCTCTGTGTGTGTGTGGTGTTTTATGGTATCCTTTGGTTCACATCTGGTCCTCATAGTGACCTAAAGTCAGGTCTAATGAGGCTAAATCTGCTCTATGAGGCCCTATGGGTCACCCAAAGTGGACCGTTTAATACACCAGCGTGGGTTGGTTTGGGAAAGTGAAGAGCAGAAGCTGCTGTGGACCATTTTTCTAAACATGAATCTATTCAAATAGAAGAAAAATGAAAGAAAAGGAGGAGATGTCTCCTATGTATGAGCCGTGCTGATATGATAAACCCCCGCTGATTGAGTTACTCTGCATTACTGCTTCCTATCCACCCATCCTCATCCAACATCACCAAGACGTACATGCAGTTTGATGTCCTTCTCTTTTCTAAACAGATTTGTTCTGTAATTCCTCCAGCTCGGACTCCCTCTTTTCTGTAGCTGCCTGGAGGGAGAGGATGGCAGAAATGTGAACTGAATCTGAAAAAAAGAATCTTTTTGGGAATAGCTGAAAAAGGGCATGTTTGCCTTTCTGTAAAAGTCCTTCCTGTTGGGTTTTGTGGTCAAAAGGGGCATTTTCAACCAGTAAATATCAGCAGAACGCAGCTTTAACTTTACAGGAGGTCCACTTGATCCAGACATGCTTTTTTTGTTGTCATATCTCTTCGGTTGCATCAAAAAGCCAAACACAAATCTTGATTGTCAAGTCATCGCCATGCCGACCGTCCTAACGATGTCACGTTTGTCTTCCTCTCTGTAGCTACGATGAATGTGTCGGCCCAGGTTCCACTCAGATCTACATCCCCACGGATGACCCCCCTCCTTACTCCCTGCTGGACCCCTGTCAGGGCCGTGCGGGGCCGGATGACCGGTCCTCGGAGGCCCCCTCGGACTCGGCCGGCGCCGCCTGGCCCTCCCCCTCCCGCTGCCCGCCGGGGCACCAGCCCGTGGCGTCCATCTCCTTCCCGCTGGAGGCGGCGCCGCCTTACGAGTCGGTGCTGGCCGAGCAGGGCCACCGCCTCCCCCTGGCGCCCTTTGACCTTTCCAAACACCAGTCGGAGAGGGGGGCGGACGGCAACTCCCAACAGCTCCCGGCAGACCACATCTCCTAGAACGGTCGTCCCCGGCTGAGTGACACTGACTCTGAGGCGTTGGGGGGGAAAATGGCCGTCAGACAGCGGACGTTCACGAGAACGTGCACACGTTCCACACGGTTGGAGACGCCCGACGCGGGCCGGAGCCCACCGAACCGCTGCGTCTCCGGACCGACCCACGGAAAGGCCCCTCATCCCGGCGATGCTGCCTCATCTACAAAACCTGAGATTTCCATGTCAACGTTCCTCCGAATAATCTAAGACGTGTTTATGATGTGCAGAGTTTAGGGGTAAAACATTTAGAGTTTTTAACTGTACAGTTTAAATGAGCATACACCTTTTTTTTTCCTTCTTTTTTTAGTCTAATTTGCTGTCCTGAATCTAAACACACCACGCAAGGCATAGAAATTAGGAGAGGTGCGTTCACTAGCTTCCAGTTTGGTGGTTTTTTCCAACTTATAAGAGGAAAAACTAGCTAGATTGTTGAGGCTATTATGACCAAATGAAGTGAAATTGTCGAGTCACCGTTCGGATCCAGATGTTTGTCTGACCTTTTTAGCATCATGTTGTTCTGAAAATGTGTTTGTTTGATTTTATTTTGTATTGCTCGCATCCGTCTTCATAGGGGAGGGCCTCAACTTGTAACTCTTCCTATAAAAAGGGCTCTAGTTCTGATACCAGTGCTGAAACTAGACACCAGCAGCCAAATGTAGCTCGGAGCTTTCCTCCTCACGAGGTTCGGTGGATGCAACGGAGACCTTAACACATAAAACTGTAGACGTCGACACAAATGGGTGCCTCCCCCCCTTCAAATCCCTCCCAAATCCCCCCCCCTCCGTGATGGAATTTGGTCTTTGTGGCATATTTCCTTGATGTACAAGCCTGAGAAAAATGCGTTTGCATGTTCGGTCACTGAAACATTCGAGTGCACAGGAACCAAAAACCAAAACATAACACAAAAAATACGGGGAGGATAAATCCCCGTCGTTTCTGCTTTCAGTCCAAACCGAAAGATTTCGCAGTTAAATTCATGGAGCCTTTGAAAGGTTTTTAGCACACCTTTAACCAGGAGAAGTGGCAGGCCAGCGCTCCAAAGCAGAATTCAGATTTTGAGGTTCGATGATGATGATGATGAAGACGATGCTGGTTCTGACTTTTGGAACAGGCCGTCTCATATCAAAGCAAACCTTTTCCCAAACAGACTTAAACTTCATGTGAAATTTGATATGCATGTGTTTGTATTTGACCAAATATTTCTTGCATGGCACAAAAGAATATATATAGTGGAAAACATGCTGAAAGGGACATTTAGGTGGAGAAAAACAACAGGTTTGATGGTTCAGACTCGGACAGAACGGGATTAAAACCAGGCAGAGGGTCTTCACAATGTTCAAGCCTCAAAGCAACATTCTCACACAATCCAAAGCAGAGACACTGTGTGTGGGGTGGGA
Source organism: Menidia beryllina (assembly GCA_013363375.1). Classification (NCBI taxonomy): domain Eukaryota; kingdom Metazoa; phylum Chordata; class Actinopteri; order Atheriniformes; family Atherinopsidae; genus Menidia; species Menidia beryllina. The sequence continues at coordinate 16,090,090 of JABUIW010000010.1, read as the reverse complement.
ACGCGGAGAGGAAAAACCTCTGGTTGTCCTGGAGACACTAAGACCTGTAGACATCATTTATCTCCAGTTATTGAAGCGGGAAGTCATTCAAGACCGAGCTTCAGTAACAGAGTCATTTAGAATTTTGTGATTTTAGAATCATTCGTCCGGATTGTTGTATCTTCATTTGGACTTTGTTTTGATTGTGAGACACCGTTTAATGTTTGAAGACGTGCCTAGAACCCCCCCCTGACTGTTAGCTTGAACGTTGTAGCCATAATTATGAAATAGGAAACTTACCCAGCGCTTCTTGCTGATAAATGTCTGGTGGTTACACATTGATGTACTGATGTAGTTTGGGAGAATGCCTAATTAACTAGATCAACATTTGGAGCTCAAATGGCAACATTTCTATAGAGGAAATATGTCTGGACACAAATCTAACTGCTTCTCAGCACTTTGTTCCTCACATTCAAATATATACATATACATATGTGTGTATATGTGTGTGTGTGTATACAAAGAAAGCTTAACACTCGCCCTATAACACAAACTGTATCTCACCTGCTTTGTTTTGCAACCGCTTTTCCACTTGAACATTAACTATACTCAACACAGGACCATCAACCTTTTCATGGTGTGTGTATAAAACACACGAGATGTAACATTTGTTTGACACACAAAGACGTTCGCCCTTTTAGAGCTTCAGCTAGCTTTCATCTTACCCACCAGATGGTGTTGCAGAGCTGTAATACGGTCATCTTTTTCCCTCACTTGTTCCCAAAATAATCTTAGAAAACGGTTTGATCCTTGACACTGAATTAGATAGAGAAATAATCACGACACCAACTTGCTGTGCTCGTATTAATTAAAATGTGTCAATGCTTTATTAGAATAGAGCAAAATCTAAATGTTAAAGGTTGTCAGTATTTCTTCTTGTTAAACAATGAGAACGTGGGACTCCCGTCTTCGTCAAACCAGAACACGTCTTTCTGACTCCTCACCTGTTTGTAAAGCGTTACTTTTTTGCCACTGAGCACTGATCTTAGGTGCGTCCTGTGTAAGTAAATGCTATGTAGATGTGTTCTACGCCCTCATTCATCTCCTCGATATATCAAAGTTTCATTATGTTGTGTTGAAGCTTTTCTTCTGTAGAGAAAAGTGAATAAATCTAAAGTCTTATTAAATCTGAGTGGCTGCTTTTGGGGACAGATGCACACATCTTAGTCTGTGGGGAAGTTAAAAATGACTTATTTGTGTCTATATTTTCATCCAACACAAATATTTGTTTTGTTTTTTTATAAATAGGCTTAAGGGCACTTCTTTTTAAAAATAATCATGATTTATTATAAGCTGTGCATTGTAGCCAAATGAACCTAAAAAGACTCAAATGTAAAAACAATTAGCCGTTGTTCAAGTGTTTAATTCATTTTCTCACTTTTACGGACGAACTGAGAAAAAGGAAATGTCACTTCTGATTGGTTTTTTATGTGTCTCAAGTCGAACCAAAACTCCGACTCCATTTCAGAAAACTAACCCTAGCAGGAATAGGGGTTTGATCGGATCCATTCTGGGGTGCTTCCTGATGGGAGCCTGGGAATAGATCTTGGTCTGTTTCCCCAAGCTGTGGATTAGAGGCTAATCTAAACAAAAATCAAGGATATGCCTAAAGAACGAGTGAGCTGTGGGTCAACCTACAGCCAGGATGAAGCCGTGGGCTGATTGGAGAGGGCTCACAGCTGGCCCCCCCCCCCCCCAGCACACCAGGAGCTCCTTTGGCAATTAAAGCCAGAGGCCGAAACCTCCCGGTGGCCTCCAGGTCTGTATGATATTCTAAACTCTGACCATGTGACCCTGAAAGTTCAGAAAGCTTAAAAGACATCACTAAGAGGCACAATCTTCTTTCTTAATTCCCTTTTATGGGAGGAAAGAAAGTTTTAGTTCCACTGAAAGTCACTGATGCCCGAAAAAATTAAGCAGATTTTTCAAATCTGTGTTAACACCTCAGTGTATAAACTGTGCGTCTCAGCAGACAAATGGCAGTTTAACCCTCCTTATTTATCATCTTCTTCCTTTTGCTTTATTTAGTTTTTTATGTGATCATTTTTAAACACATTGACTTGCCAGAACTTGACATAACTCAGACGTTTGTGTGGCTGGAAGTCGTCCTTTTGCTGTCAACCCACAGCTCAGCTTCATTGTTATTGCCCATAACCTGTCAGGTTCACGTTTTTGGAACAGCCTCTTTTTCCCAAAGTGACTCGGGCAGATTGTGGAGATGCTTTGAATGCGAACACGCCCGACACCAGACCTGTTGGTCCGGTTCTGTGAGGTCAAAGGAACGCCGACGTTTCTGCACCAACAGCAGCTTTCAAGTTCACGCTCCGAGGTGAGCTGCCACTAAAAAAAAAAAGAGACACGATCCAAAACGAAAGGCCCAGATCTTCTGTTTTGCTCTGTCATCGGCAGAAGATGAGATCCCCAGTCCTGCTCCTGCTCCTGGCTCTGGTGGTGGCAGCCCAGGCGGCCCCCGCCGGCCCTCACCAGGACGGGGAAGGTACGTTTCTGCCAGCGTGAGGGCAAAAAAAAAACCGAGTGGTTTGTTTCTGAGGCGCCGTGTGCTCCACTCCTTCAGTTATCCCGGAGGACGAGGCCCTCTCAGGTCTGCTGAGGGGGGCAGAGAGCGACGGGGGGTCGGCCACAGCAGAGACTCTCCGACAGGCGGACAGGTTCAGATTTTTCATCTGTTTGTGTGAATTATCAGTGGATTTTCAACCCATTTTTCACTAAGAGAAACGATCTTGTTAGTTAACTTAGTGTATTTTATGTCAGTGATTATAGAAGCTAGAGCACGAAAGAAAATCCTCTGGTGAGATTTGTTATACTTTTCATATTTCGTATTTGTTTTATTTAAAAAATAAATAGCCTTTTTTTTCCTTTTATTTATTTTTTTGGCTGCTCTTGATCTTGGCTGCCCATTTTTCACCAATAGAAACAATCATGTTATTGAACTTAGAGTATTTTATATCAGTGATTATAGAAGCTAGAGCAGGAAAGAAAATCCTCTGGTGAGATTTGTTATACTTTTCATATTTCGTATTTGTTTTATTTAAAAAAATAAATGGCTTTTTTTCCCTTTTATTTATTTTTTTGGCTGCTCTTGATCTTTATCCAACCTGAGCATATACATTCAGTCCCTGTCGTTTTCCTGATGAAACATTGATGGCCCCGGCCTCCTCAGCACTTATGGTTTACTTCGGGGTTCAGGGAAACAGCGGAAACCTTTTTGCGAGTGTGTCGCGTTTGTGCTGCGAACAAATGTTGTGTTGGTGCAGTTTATGACTCGCTGCTGTCGTCTTCATTGCAGGACAGCGTGAGAGTAAGCAAAGAGAGGGCCAAGAAGTGGAACTTAAATATGTCTCATACTGTGTGACTCAAAGCATGTTGAATACATTAAAAGGCACTCAAATGCCTTCTTTGTGTTGTTTTTGTTGTGTTGTTGTGTGAATGGGTCCGTTTTCAAAGGTAGAGAGGATTAAGTGTTCAGTGATAAATGGGAGGAAATAATACCTAAGACACCACAGACTTCATTAGTCTGATTGTTTTACACATGCCATGCATATTTTGGTCCTTGATCCAATAAAAAAAAAGATATTCTAATTATTTTTTCATGAACGTCAAGGTGGTAAAACATTAGTCTATTCCGGAAATGTCCCTTATATCAGAATAGACTGCATAGTTCTATAAATCTGCCACAAAGCTTTTCGCATCCACAACCACAATATGTATTTTTTAAGCTTGGAATTAATAGGCAAACATAAAAGTAAATCATTTCAATCCTCTTATTTTCTCAGCCTTGACCCTGACCTTTGTGCCTTCAAAACAGGACAGATGGCAGAACTTGGATAACAGCAGAAAAAAGACATTCATTCTGCATTTATTTGAGTTATTTTCCCCACAACGTGCTGCATGGCTGTACTGATATTGGAGAACTGTACAGAAAGTTACAGTTCATTTCCTTGAAACCCACGGCCAGCAGATTTAGCAGAAAATAATGAGCGATGACAGTTTCGCTGATATAATGAATCCTGTGTCTGTTTCTGTCCACCGGTTTTTAATGTCAGGCCAACGCGTGGAATACTGCTGACATGAATCATCAAAGAAAACTATTAAAATCAAGACAGCTAAAATGACAAAAAGTAAGAATAAGGTGTTCAATGAAAAATAAAGTGAGCGATAACTCCTCCAAACAAAGCCTGCGTGTCCCATAAAGCAGAGCTGCGTCTCCTCCTACCTAGAACTACCTTTTGGTTATTTATATCTCTTATTATGTCACTGGCACAATGTTTAGATCATTATGCAGCGTGATGAAAATCCTGACCTATAAATACAGCCACGGAATCAGCTGACCCGCACGGGCTGTGGCCTGCCGCCCTCTAGTGGCCTCCGCGCGTCATTACGCGTCATTACGCACGAAAAAACACGGCTCTCCAGGGGCTCCACGCGCTCCACCGGGCTCCGACGGGCTCTGTTTGTGTGTCACCTGTTGGCAAAGACGCTCCAAGTGTCAGATTGAGGGAAAAAACCCGAGCATGAGGCGGAATAAGACCCCGGGACTTTCCTTTCTGCGGCCACCGGAGGCGACTTGTCCATCCACCTGAATAAAGTTGTTATTCCCCCGTTTGCTGCTATATGATCCGTCTGCAGAACTCCTCGCGGAGCGTCATCCCCCCCCCCCCCCTCCCCCCCCCCTGTCCCCCCTCTACTTAAATTTAGCCCCGAGTTTTCGGCGAAAGCTGCCGGTGAACGGGGAGTCTCTCCGGGGAGCAACATGCGCTCCGTGGCGGGCCTGGTGGCCATCGTGGCGGCGGCCACCGTCTACCTCTACCTGCTGTCCACGCACCTTCCCCCGGGACCGAAACCCAGCGGGCCGGGCCCCGACGGGGAGGCCGGGGAGGCCCAGGAGTTCAGGTAGGGACCAGCTTTATACGGGGACGTATTCACACAAACAGGACCAATTCCACACACGTAGTGTACTGAATTTAGGTCCACTTTTATTTCTAAGTCTTTTGAAGGGTCATACCACATGGTCACGGTTTCTGCTGACCAGATGTGGAGATCTACCAGCAGGCAAAACATCCTATTTATACTATTTATGGAGCTTTTTATTGATCATTAATATTGGCATCAGTAATGAGTATAACCAAAGTATTCCTTTTTTATTTGAGCTAACATTCATGGACTAATAAGTAGAGGTAGGACAGGAAAATGTGAAATTATCAACAGGCTTTTTTCTGATAATTAGAGTGATGCACTGGTGTTTCCTCTGGAAGTCTGAGGGGAAACCCCCAGGTCAAACAACTAGTGGTGACTTTCTATTTTTTCCAAATGAGCAGGACAGACACAAATGACCATTACTGTCATTTACATTATAGAAAATCTTTTTTTTAAAATAATATTCTATGTGAAGTGCAGCAGTTTGTCTCAAATCACATTCAAGATTTGATCTAAAACGTGTAGTGGAATAATAACCCCCCTTTCAGTCTCCCCAGGCACACTTCAGACCCCTCCATGTGTGATGGTGTGCGTATGTTTGTGCGTCTGGGGGGGTCTGGCAGCGGACAGAAAGTCCAGTCACTCTGGGATGATAGAATAACCCTGACCTCGACACTCTGTGATGCCAAGCGCAGCACCTGTGTGTGCGCGCGGGTGTGTGTGTGTGTGTGTGTGTGTGTGTCTGTCTGCTCCCGGTAAACTGATATCACTCGCGTTATGCTGTTGCGTATTTGCAACCTCCGGCATGTTTGAAGTCACTTAAACATGTGAGCAGGAACAGGAATCAGACTGCCCCGTGTCCAGGGTTGTGTGTGTGTGTTACTGTGTGTAGCTGGACGGGCTGCAGAAAAACAATTATGGGTAGGTTTAATCATCCTTCAGCTGGCGGAAAAAACAGGTTGATCTTAAATCTAACAGTCGATAAATAAACTTAATTCTAACAACTGTGGCAGATGACATTAAAAATGACACAACTCAGTGGTCAGCATCACTTAATCCAGACCAGAGCGTGAATTCCTCTGAGTGTGCGTCTGTGTTATGTGTTTCTTGTGTAAGCAAAATGAAAAGTGCCCCCGGTGACAGCACTCCCCTGGAATACTGTACATACGTCCGTCTAGTTTCACGTGTCCTGGGAGCTCAGGCATCACCGCCCGGCCGGCCACTGACCGGCCTGAATGCTCGCACGCTGACCAGTAGGAACCAGGAGTGCTGAGCCTCAAAGCAAGTGGCACAGGAAGCCCACATCTTGAGTTTCACGGGGTGGGAGGGGGGGGGGGGGGGGGGGGGGGGGGGG
>JABUIW010000010.1:16030287-16083662 GCA_013363375.1 Menidia beryllina | reverse complement strand
GGGGGGGGGGGGGTTTTGGCCCATGTGAGTTTTGAGAGGCGCTTTCTGCCCTCTGCTTCGGTCTGCAGGCAGCAACGCTATTTCTGTCCTTCAATCAAATATATCCTGTTACTCCTCCACCGGGCTGGGATAATCTTTCTGTTTGTTCCCTCTTATAAAGGTTTTTGTCACAGTTTGATGCTTAAAGCTGATGTTTAAACGGCCGCGTGACCCCCGTTCTACTCATTTGGTTGCAGTTTGCGCTGTAGATTGAGTTTCTACTCAACAGCTAAACTGGTTTAGGGCTCTTTATACATGGATGGAGTCACAGCATCAGTCTGTGGTGTAGTTTTCTGTTTTATGGTTGACCAGGCCGGCCTCGATTCCCGAGGGCCTCCTGGAAAAACAAAGGTGGAATAAAAACCTAAATAACAGAGAGGATGATAATAAATAAAAATAAAGTTAACTTTATGCAGCCGCTGGCTCCTAAAATGATGAGCATTGGTGTTATTTTTACCTAATTTATTTAGAAATGATGTTTTTTTAAATTATGTTCCCATTGGCATAATGAAAGGACAAAGAGGGAACTGGTCTTTCTTTACAGGCACCTGTTCAACCACCCATACCCATGAATTTATAACTACTATACAGGATCAATAGTCAGGGGATTTATTCCAGAAACAAAAGGAAAAGTAAATATCACAACAGCCCAGCAAGTAACGTGTGAGGAGGGCCAATCCTTTAGGCTATGTCCAGAAGTTGGCGGCCATCTTGAAAGCCTCCATACTGGATCGAGCTCCATTTTTTGATTGTGTATCATATCAAAGTAGACCAGAATTGTCTCAGAAACCGCTCGCTGCTGTCAGGTTTGAATCACCTGTGGTTGCTCAGAGGTTCTCAGCTCAGAGATGTGCACATCCCCACGCCGGTTTTCTCTTTTCTGCCCAGCCTGACGTTCCCATCGGACTTGGAGTCTCTGCGGGAGCTAGCAGAGACGCTCAAGTTCTACAAGAGAGAGAATTACGGCTACGTCCTGCTGCTCTTCTGCAGCGCCTACCTGTATAAGCAGTCCTTCGCCATCCCGGGCTCCTCCTTCCTGGTGAGATACCCCCCCTTCAAACAGGTTCAACGATCCAAATAAAACCCCCAAATAAGCTTTGTTCACTTGTGTTTTTTGTTGAAATCCCCTCAGAACATGCTAGCTGGTGCGATATTCGGGCCCTGGGTGGGGCTGGTGTTGGCCTGCCTGCTGGCCACCACGGGCTCCACCCTCTGCTTCCTGCTGTCTTCGGCCTTCGGGAAGCGGCACGTGGTCCAGTTCTTTCCCGACAAAGTGGCCCTGCTGCAGAAAAAGGTGGGTCTCTGTCCGGGTCTCAGACGGGAACCCGGTCCCTCATCGGCTGTCTTTTCTCTTCCTCTTGATTTCCTTTAGATTTTGTCTGCTTTTCCCCTTTTTTTCTTTTCTCTCACTTCTCTTGTTTCTGCCCTATTTTCCCTTTCTGGCCTCCTTCAGGTGGAGGAGAACCGCAGCAGCTTGTTCTTCTTCCTCCTTTTCCTCCGTTTCTTTCCCATGACCCCAAACTGGTTCCTTAACATCACCTGTCCCGTTCTAAACATCCCCATGTCCGTTTTCTTCCTCTCCGTGTTGATCGGTGAGCTCACACCAAACACCACAGAGCACTTTTGACCGACACAGACCCTGGACCTCTGACCCTGAAAAGCCCCTCTTTCTCTCTCTCCCCTTCCAGGTCTGATCCCCTACAACTTCATCTGCGTGCGCACGGGGGCCATCCTCTCCCAGATCTCCTCCCTGGACGACATCTTCACCTGGGGGACGGTGGCCCAGCTGCTGGCCATCGCCCTGGTGGCGCTCCTGCCCGGAGCCCTGATCAAACGCTACGGCCAAACGCACCTCAAGATGGACGACGCGGACAGCAACGGCACGAGCCAGGACGCCACGGATCAGGACCGGAAGAGACGATGATGATGATGATGGTGGTGGTATGGTGAGGAAGGACCTGATGGGGGGGCTCCAGGCTAAAGAACTGAGTTGGAGGAGAAAGCCACTGGTCGCGGTCAACCTTTTTTGGGAGAGCTCAGGGGAGAGGCTCCTGGTTCTCCAGGACTTTCCCTCTGATCACGTTACAGAAGGTTTTTTAGGCGGAGTTTCTTTCAAATGTCACACTGCACACATTTAGCAGGCTGACATGGACTAAGATGTCCCTTACGCGTCCACTGAGGAGAGACCTGTCCATCTGCCGGGGCTGTTTCTGAAAACCGGCCACAGCGGATCCTTTGATCTTATGGTCAGTTAATCCACAGGCGTTTTTTTTTCACATGGCGAAAATGTCTCAGAAAACAGGTTCTTTGACAAGAAACTGAACTAACTGAGGTCTCTCTCATGTATTCATGTAAAGAAATATTTTTTTGGGGGTTGTTTTTTTACTGTCTGACAGAAAAGCTAACCTAAAACTTAAAAACACAGCTGTTACTTGTCGAGTTTCGATATTATTTAGAAGTGATGCTACGGTATTTTCTGTTTTTGAATGTTCTCAATGAAAGATATTTCCATTTAATTCTTCACAGAAACCGTAGTTGACTGACTGCCACTGTGATTTAAATTCTGAATGTGTGTTCAGGGTGCTGCTGCTAATGCTGTGCTAAGCAAACAGATTTGATCTTATTAAGTCGTGAGGTTCCTTCCAAACACTGGAACCGGTGTGTTACTTTTACATGAAAGTCTTAATTTGAATGAATTTCTTTGTACTTTTCAAAGCCACACAGTGGAAATCAGGCCTGGCTTTAAATACTTAAAAAGCAGAAATGCACATTTGTATTCTTTTCTCTAGATTTATGTTTTCACACGTTTCCACTCCTATTTTTGGCCATTAGTGAACGTCATAATTTAGATTAATAATCCACTTTGTCTGGTATCCTCAGCTATGGAATAACTTTATCAGATTTAGCTGTTTTTTTTTTCAACAGAAGACAGCGGATATAGTATTTTATTTAAACTAGTGGCAGAAAACTTTTAAAATCACTTACTGTGCATACGTTTACTCAACTCATCTCAAGCCTGAGAGTTTTTTTTCTAACTTAAGCACTGACACGTCTTAAAGTTTTACAGATGTGACCCTCTCATGAGGGACGACCCGTCACTCAACCGGGCTAAAATCAAAGCTCATATTCTTAAAGTCAAAGATTTAATCTTTATTCTCCTATCAGAGCAGGTCAAACTGGTGACTTCAGGTGCTGGATTGACAAATTCATCCAGTTTGGATGAAGTCACTCCTTTATTCAGTCTTGAGAGGGTCACATGCTGAGCTCCTGTTAATACCAAGCTTATAACTTCAAGTCTTTAGAAAATAGTCTTAAATTGTAGCTTTTTTATTTATTGCGATGCAGCAAAGCTTTCCTAAAACCTTTTTGTTTCTGTTTATATGTAGTTTCTTTCTTTCTGCAATTTAACTGAAAATCTGTCAAACAGTTCAGTCCCGAATGATGTCGACCTTTCACGACACGAACTGTGAGATTGTTTTACTTGTTTTGTGAATGTAAGAAGAACCCAAGTGCCAAATTTCTGTTTCTATGTAGTTTAGTCACAAGCAGTTTGAAAGGTCAAGGGTCAGGGGGTCATACGAGTACAGCTGGAAGTTATGTTTCATCCAGTTTTGAGGAGCAGTGGATGATTTTTGTCCTCTCATTTGATTTGAAAAAAAACACGATAATAAACCTGTTTTTTTTTTTTTGTATTTTCTAAACACCATATTGTTCTTGATTTTTTTTTGTGTTGTAATAAAACCAGTATTGATTATTTTTCCTTTACTGGGGTAGTTTTACAAACTGTGTCTGTGTCTGTTTGTGAGGGAGGAAAAAGCAGAGTTTTGGATGCAAGTGATATTTTATTTGTGCCTTTTTTTTTTTTAGTCATCAACCCTCGCTGACTTAAAGCAACACGTTATCGACGACAAGAAAAAGTCCAGTGTAACACAAAAATAAACTCAGACACATTTCTTCATGCACACAGACTCACACACACCTTCACATTGGCAGAGGGAGGCACTCTTTTAAAAAGAAAAAATACAAAAAAAACACGAGAATTAAATTTGCATCATGTTGAAAAAGTCTTTAGAAGACGACAAAAAGATGGAAATATCTTTACACATACCTGAAAATCTGTGGGAGGCCTCTTCAGGAGGTCAGAGGCTGATGTTTAAATTCATTTTGCTCAGAGAACAAAAAAAGTCTGCATAAGCCGTGAGGGAATCTGCCCAGTAGATGGCAGACAGAAGCTTTCACAGCCTCCGTCAGTGTAACATTAGTGTCTGCGTCCCTCTTCTGGTTAACTGTATGTGCATATATCAGCGTCCAGTCGGAACTTTCTGCTGCCTCACTGACCCACTGTAAACATTGTAGAGGCTTTGAAATCAGCAGCAACCTTGTAAACAGTTTTGTGGAAATTTAGGATGACAAAAAAATAAATAAACTAAACAGACGACCAGAGCTGTAATTTGGCCTCAAAACGCTTAAAAAAAAAAGAAAAGTGGATGTGTTAAGTCACAGTAACTGCATGTTTAATCAGCCTGATGTTCTGCTCAGTAGAAAAGAAGCAACATGAGTTTAGCTTTTCTTACTAAGTGAGCTCTGGGTTTTAAAGGCATTGTATTTTTTTTTTTGGCTCATTTACAAACGGCTTTAATGATTCCATTTGATTGGAAAAAAAGAAACTGCATTAATCAGACAGAGGTGGCACAAGAACAAGACGAGGTTGTAAACTTCTTCATTTTAACGGAGACGTCCGGAGAGTTGCATAATTCAAACCTGTGAGGTGCAGATTTGGAGCTGATGCTGCAGGTGAACACACCGGAACACAAACACCTCCCAAAACATCAGGACGAGGCTGCTGGGCTATGTACAGAGGAGCCTTCCTTTGTGACGCAGACCTTTGGTCTGGAGTTCAGGTACCAGCAGGCTGGTTTGATCCACAACACCAACTTCCTTAGACTCTTTTTTTTTCCCCCCTTCTCCCGTCATTGGTTCAGTCTCACTGGTTTAAAAAACTTGGTCGTTGGAGTGAAAAAAATGCCACTTGGTATCAACTTTATGATGATTTTTTGGGGGAGAAAAATAGGATCTCCTCAGAATGTGTGGACCCCCAGTTTCTGCACCAGAATCCACTTCTGCCTTCACTCCTACAGAGGCGGTTCCTCTCAGGTGTCCTGGGACCAGGCGTCCCCCTGTGTGAAGCAGTACAGCCGGGCGGGGTCGTCCTGGAAGTCTTGCTGGCCAAACGCGTGGTGGAGGACCCCCCCCTGCTGGAGACGAGCGCCGTAGCACAGGGCCTCGGAGCGTCCGGCGCACAGGCCTCGCTCCAGCAGCCAGTCCACTAACTCGCTGCCCAGAAACAGGCTTTCTAGGGGGAGGCGGGGCGGGGATGGAGCCGGGGGAGGAGCGGCGGCCCCTTTAGGCTGGGGGTGCACCCTGGACTGGGCCGGGCGGTGATTCTGGGGCAGACTCTGTGACTCGTGGTCTGGCTGCTCCTGAGGATCCGGGTTTGTGGGAAGAAAATAGGGATGGGCCGGAAAGTGCCCCTTTCCTCCACTTTCCTCTTGCCCCCCTCTAAACCTGCGCAAATCAGAGGAAGGATTCACCAGTCGGAGCGTTCACACTCTCCCCTGAGCCGCTACGGTGAGATGGAGAGGAGGGAAGGGGGAAACGGCCATGCAAAGAGAGGCGGGTAAAGGAAAGAGAAGGCAGAGAAAGGATTAATTTCTCAGAGAAAAACAGCAAGAATCAAACGAGATGTGTTAGAATAGAAGCAAAGAAAAGCTCCCAAGACTCAGAAAACCAGTGTGAGTGTTTCCGGAGACGTGGCTAGAAACCATATTCAGCCTCTGCATGTAAAAACAAGTGAAAATATCCTGTGGCTAAACTTAAATGTGCCCTAAAAAGATGGAGGCCGTATTGTGGAAGTATACAGCATAAGAAGTGATCGTGCAGGGCGGTAGGTGAAATAAAGGCTTCTGGCTCATACCTGCGTGTGTGGATTAGGTCCTGCACACACTGGTCTTTGTGGTACCGAACAAACTGGGTGCAGGTGAGTCTGACCTCCTCGGGAACGCCTGATGGACTCAGATCTGCAGCGTCTCTGCCCTGCCATAGGCCCAGTATCCTACAGCACACAAAGACACAGCATAGGATGAGATTAGTTCGAACACCAGGCTGGGAGAAGTCTCAGTTTACCTCTTCTTGAATGGCAGGATGATGAGGTGTCTGTCCAGACCGTAAATTCCAAATGACAGAAATCCCTGGGACGAAAAGCAAGAAAGTTTGTTTTAAAGAACGGAGGCAGAGCTGGAAGGTTTTTATTTTTTTTTACAATTTAAAGAGGTGGCACCTGTCCGTAGTTTGCCACGGCGCAAAAAAACTGCAGTTCAAGGTAAAGTCTTCCTGGGTCTTTGTTGAACAGCCACCACAGGCAGCTGGACAGGTTCTGCACACAGAAACAGAGCAGACAGCAGCCCAGTGAAACCCTGAACCGGGAGCATGTGGCTTCCAAAGTAGGTTTAATACTTTCTAATAATAATAATTCTCTTTTTTCAAACGAAAATGTGTACAGAGTGAGCTCTGTGGACTGGCTGAATGATGTCCCGTCCCCTGAAACCTCCGCCCTGCTTACCGCGAGCAGGCTGACGATGAGCAGCAGACTGAGCAGGACGTGCCTCACGGTCTGCTTGTCATCGGCCGGTTGAGGCCCCGGAGGAGGCAGGTTCAGGGGCTGCTCCGAGCTGGAGGAGCCTGGCTGCTGCCTGTCAAACAGCGCCCCACTGTGGCCTGGAGAGGAACCGCAGCGTCACGAATCAAAAAAGCATCACCATCAATATTATTCTCATGCATTCTTATACTAATGTGGTTTTATGGTAAATGTGTGTAATGAATCTGATTCATATGTTGCCATTTAGATCTGTCTGTGAACAGATGATCAGTGTTTGTTACCGGTGCCATTCGTGTGCTCCCTCTGTGTGCTGGCTATCATGTCTGGCATAGTCTGGAGAGGAGGGAAAGCATGTGGGTCTGCCAAGAAAACAAAAGAAAAGAGTTAAATATTCCTGCTGCATTACCTGCTAACTAATAAACTGGGTCACAGTTTACTTTCCACTTATTGGAATCGACATCAGGAATGTGGGACAGGACTACCTGAGTCTACACTGAGAGCAGGAGAATCTGCCAGCTGGGTTTGCTGCTGCTGCTGCTGATCCTCGGGGTCACCGGGGGCCCTCGGCTCATCTGTGATGCCCGTTACAGTAGATCTGCTCAGGGCCTGGTAGCCCCCCTGTTCCCTGTCCCCCTGGCTGAGACCCATTAGGGAAACGGAACCGAGAGCAAGGCTCACCGCAAGAACCACAGCCGAGCTGATTATCTGGATTAGGAGAGAAGGAACTGGAGTTAAATCTGCTCAATGGCAGGAAAACCGGACATGTTGTGTGATGTGGAGTTACCCAACCTGAGCTCTGCCGTAGAAGAAAGCCGAGTCTATGGTATCCGTCCTCTCTCCTGCTATCAGAAGACAGCCAACCACCAGGAAGGGAACCCTATTTGAGCACAAACGGTGTCAAGACCAAACAAATGTCTGTTCAGTTAACAGACAGAATAACATTCCTCTTAATCATCTCTATGGCCGTGGCCGTGTGTGCCGAAAAAGACGTACCCCCAACCCAAAGCCATGAAAACTCCTGGCCGGAGTCTGAGCAGATCATCTCTGTTTGTGAGAGCCAGGCAGAGCGGTATCAAACCTGAAAAAAGGAAAAACACGTGATGCTGGTGCTTAATGGCCATGCATTGCTAAAAGCTTTTTCCTCATAAGCGTGGACATTTACCTGACCAAATGTAAGTGCTGTACAGAGAACCGTACAACAGAGTGAAGGTGAGAATTTTGCCGATGAGGTTCTCCTCCTGTTTCACCAAGAAGTTCCACAGGATCATGCTGACGCACACCAGGAACTATGGAGTGATGTACGGACCGTTATGGTTCAATCAACACAGACACAAAGAACGGAATAGATAGAATTCCGAAACCGTTTCACAAAGAAGGACTGACCTGAGCCAGGAAAAGATTTAGCACGAAGAGGTGAGGAAGTCTGGTGAACTTCCTGCTGAGCAGCATCACTGCTATGGTCCACACCTGAGAGGGGACAGCGGAGCCAGCTCAGACTGGAGCTGGGATTCTGCTTTCGTTCGTTTACCATTTCACCATTTGTTAGTCCTGATTTGTATCGATTCCATTCATCTTTTCTCTCTCACATTATTGAACTTAAATGTAATTACATTAAAGGACACCTGGTTTATGGTGTTTGTGGAGTGTTTCTTACTATTTTTAATTCTTAAATGCATCTTTAATGCTTTTTTACCAATTCCAGCACTCCTCCATCTTAGACCAACTTACCAGAGCAATGAGGCTGACGATGCTGATGTTGAAGCTAACATTTTCAAGCTCTGTCACGAGGGGGGTGGGATCCATCAAAGGGATTGTCAACAACCAGGCCGACACATACATGATCGGGGCAGACAGAAATGTACTGATCACCATCCCTGACGTCACCTAAAGAGAGAGAAGTATGACATAAAGCCACTTAAGCAAACGCATTATTTCTACCTTTTCTGAGTGATTCTGACTAAATTTAAGTCAAATTTGTTCATTCAATATAAGGTTGTCGCAATGAAAAAAAGGAAGTAGTTGCTCCCAGTTTTTTTCTTTAAAGAAAAACATTAGTAGTTTAAGGAGAACCATGTGACAGAGCTGTGTCAGAGGGTGTGACAGTATTGCCAATTAAGCTGAATAACTGATAAACACCAGCAAATTCAGATTTTCTGTTCCATAGCTGTGTGGGTGTCATGTGAGAAAGTCACAAGAAAAGCATTGTCATTCAATAGATAGAAAAAGTCTCAAAATGAATAAGGTCATCTGTTCTCTCCAAGTCCTGATGTGTGCATTTTGAATTGAAATAATGTTTTAAAAAGAGTATCTGCCGTATCAACAGGAAGTAAATGCTGTAACACCAGTTTCTCGTCATCTGCTGTTTACTGGATCGCAGCATCTGCAGGACTTACCACCTCTAACTCCATGTTATAATGTCCAGCATAGATGGCCACGCTTGGCGCAGTCGGGAAGACTCCATAAAGAAAGGCAAAATTTGACAAACTGGTGTGGTTGGCACTCGTGCTGTTCACTCCAACGTCCAAGATGTCAACCATGTCTTTGCAGACCAGCGGCATCACCAGGCTGGAAACAGAGCACATCAAATCACATGTGGTGTTAATCAATAAGAAATAGAGGCTATTTCAGAAACATCGAAATGTTAAGAAAGCTCATTTTTTATAGGTTTGTCTTTAAATGCTCTAAGATCCAAAAGAAAACTAAATTGTGTAGTGTATGGAAAGATATGAATACTCTGTGACCATGTAAAGACAGAGTCTTTAATTCCTTTTTAATAAATATTTCAACGAAGAAGACAAGAGTGCTGAAGAGGGCTAAATATTTAAATCACATACTCAGTTCTCCAAGTCCCACTTACAGTTTGGCTGTGATTAGGAGAATGAGAGCAACTCCAGTGTCTCTGGTTAGTTTTCTAAGCTGGCCGACCTGCCACACAAAAACAGACATTTGCTCTTAACGCTGGCGTCACCCTTCAGTTCATGAGCTCTTGCACGATGGGGTTACAGCTCACCATAGTGAGGCCAAGATAGAACAATGCTGCCCCCCCGAAAGAGTTAGCCAGTCCGTCTATGAACTCCGACAGGACGGCAGGGATCCGCTGGCCCAGGACAAAGTGGGAGGCGATTCCCACTATCACCATGAACACTATGGGGTTCTTCAACACCTGGAAAAGACGAATCCTCGAAATTTCAATCTATAAATAGTCGCCGTTGAAGAGACGTGTCATGGACGTGTTCGGATACCTGTAAGACTACAACTCCCAGGATGCCAAGCCTACTTCGCTGTGGAAGGCTGGTCTGCTTCCACCTCTGCACCTCGCAAAGAGCAAAGCCGATAGGATTGAGAAGCATGAGGGAGACAGGGGCAACTAGGTATATGTACTGGAGGTATTCTGGATATGTGCTTCGATACAAAGCATCAACTAAGGAGCGGAGACAGAGAAACACCAAGAGATTAGAAAAGAAAAGTCTTAGCGAATTACTTAAAAACACTGTGTGCTATCTATCTATGCTTACCTATTGGATATCCCAAGGCAAAGTCATTACTCTGAGTAGCAAAGATGGCATACAGACCAGCTTTGCCGTATCTGCCCTCTGGACTGGCTACTATCAGTGTCAACACACAAACAAGCACAAACACAGCCACCTAAAAAACGAGACGAGGTCACAGCGAGTCAAACACACATTCTACTTCCGTGTTCAACCGTACTGAAACACAAGATGCAAAGGTATATTTGTGAGGTGAGTGACAACAAAGACACAAACCTTTGTCACCAGGACGCTCCAGAGAAATGCCCATATGACGTCCCCGAAGTCCAACAGCACCATGTTTTTAAAGAGCAGAGCCGGAAGAGCAAACTTTGACACAAAGCTCCCCAAACCTTTTGCCTGGCTCTCTGTGATCATATCAGCCCTGTAAGGAACAAGAGGAGGAGGAAAGCAGCCATTTCAGTCGAACCACATGCTGAAAAACGACTCTGGCACACACACACAGACACACACACACACACTCACCTGCCGGCTATGTAACCACACAGTATGATGCCGAAGCACTCCAGGAGAGCCGGGAACAGCTTATCAATGGACATATGGGGCCCCGCCGCAGAGCCCGCCGCCGTGTTGTGGGAGATGTTCTTCCCATGGATCAACACATAGTTAGTGGCGGTCTCCATGGTGACGATGGGATGGGACCGAGTGGGGTCAGGTGATGGGAAACAGCACTCTGCAATAAGTCACGTACATGGTCAGATAACAAGTTAAAACAGAAACATATATACATATATAAACAATCGAAATAAGCTACTCACGTGTAAACTATGGTGATATCTCTTCCTTTGGGTGACGTCCCGAAAGAAAACTCCCAAGTGGAGGGTAGTGCTTAACGCAGGGTGCCTCTGTCCTCTAGTCACGCATCTGTATTAGCATTAGCTCTATTAGCACGGTCGGGGCAGGCTGTGTAGTCAAGTGACAGGAAATGTTGACAATGAGTGACACTCTTCCAAGCCCAAACCAATGCCATGACACATAAAACTGCTTTTATACTAGCCCGGGTTCAGTGTCAGACCCATTTCCGTGGTCAGCTGGTCGTTAAAGCTAGCATAGCGGTTTGCTAAAAACAAATAACGGGCGCGGTATGCTGCACCCCACACAAATGACATGACTGTATTATCTGAAAACACCCACCTCACAGTCACATTTCCTACCTGCAAGCCTTAGGCCTCCATTACCTCCCAAAACAACATCTCTGCCGATTCCGTCTCCTTCACGTTTCTTTTTCTCCTCTTGTTTACCCTTCTGGGCTGAGTGATGGTCCCAACAGCTGCGACGAGTGGACACGCCCTGAAAAATGACTGACGGGCAAACCAGCCAATAGGAGGTGACTAACTTATTTATTGGCGTCTGTGATTGGACACAGTCATCTTCACTGTTAGGGGGAAATTTATTCTAATTGGCACGCAATTGCTAATTACCCCTGAAGTGTCTCAAATCTCTGATGCGGCTGAATTTAGAAAGATAAGCCTGTTTCCCGGACACGCTTGTTTCCACTACAAATTGACCGGACGACGAGAGTCCTGTGAGCAGGATGTGAACCTACAAGACCCAGTTTGATTTCTACTCCAACGCCTTAACCACTTGGCCATCACAGCCCACTTAAATCTTCCGAGATATCACTGTTGCCCTAATGATTCACGGATAGTGACATTATGGACATAAAGGACATAGTAATAAAACAATGAGGATCATATATGAGTTGTGTAGGATATAGAAGAGCAAGCCTAAAGACCTGACATCAGTCTTAAATTCTTAAATACCTCATAGCATCCCGTTCTTTAATTTAGCATCAAAGAGATAAACTAATCAAGAACTCCATTTGAGAAGTTTCCATGAAAAAATGAGATTGTTGACAAAAAACATGTTTACGATAAAAATGTTTAAAAAGATATTGCAGAAAAACCTCATGAGAATAAGTATAGGCGCATAACCAGAGTTTGTTCAAGCTTCATCTGAGCAAATCTACAAAAACAACTGCATGAACAGCAGCTGACCTTAGAAGATTCATAAGGGGCCGCTGAGCTGTCTTTATGAAACATGAGGACACAGCAATAAATGCGACACAAAGACAATGAAATGTGTGTGACTTATTTCCTGGTGGACATATGAGCATTTTGCTCTCCCGAAGTTGATTAAATTAATATTTACATCAAACAAAAGGCCAGAAACAGACACTTTGAACAGGATAGCACAACACTGTATCAATTTATTGCCCACTTTATTGCACAAATATGTAAATGATTCATATGCTTTATCTGATAATACAAAAAAAGTCACTTCATTTGGTTTTGGAGACTACAACTCATGGTGTTGCTGCCCATCATCCAAAGTGATTTAACAGGAATAATAAAATAGTCAAATATAAGCAGCCTATTTCAACCCAAGGCATTTTAACATAAAGCATCTTAAAGCATTTTTATTTTCTGACGTATGTCTTTTTCCTCTGTACGATTGTCTTAAAGAAAACATTTCCCACACTCACACACACTCACACACACACACTCACACAGGGCAGTAACACTTGACGAACACAAAAGACCATTCAAAGCACTGCTGTCTAAAGCAAGAACGTAATACTGCACAGTTTCAAAACATAACTTAAAATATTACCATCCTTCAATATCAGCTGAGTAAAATCATACTCATACATACACAGGCCCTTCATTGTACGTCAAGAGTGCTTTGACAGATAAACAAGAGTCAGCTCAATTGTTCATCAACGCTGCCGTGACCCCCCGACAATGTCCTTTAAAGCGTCTGAATCATTAGTACTGCAAGCATGCTCTCCTCGCATGGAAGTGACTAATAAAGCGTACCGTTCAGTGGATTCCACAGAATCACACAGAGGAACATCTACATTCAGACTGTGAAGGCACATCTGGCTTCAAACACCCTCATTTCCCTGATGTTCCGAGCAGCAGAGGCTGCAGGTTGTGGCCATTAAAATGGCGTTATCATTCCAGGTGTCTCAATGACTCTAAATGTACCTGATCCAGGAGAGGCAACACAAGAGGCAACTCTCCTATCCTCTCCCAAATAAACTCAGGTACAGTCAGAGGAGATAAGGCACAAACAACTTAGTTTGTAGCTTCTGCATGAGAAGGCCCGCTCTCTCACATCTCTAAAGTGTAGAGTTAGTCTTAACCCATGTTTGTGCTATCTGTGAAAGTCCCAAGTGCTACCTGTTGCATTTGTCAAGTCAGAATTTATGAAACCGGCTGATCAAATATGACATTTTGCATAGGATCCATTTTAGCGAAGACATGAAGATACTGGAATAACTGGAATAAAGCTATGATGCATTATAGAAACAGAGTTTGACACATTCCACCTGGTCACAGGCTCTGGAACCCGCACACAGAACGGTGTGCAAAATACCCCTGAAAAAGCTTTTATGAACAAACTTTGGTGTGTCAGCGCTGCCTGTATCCTGCTACAGACGCACTCGATGTGAACTCAGAATTGGGAGTCCATTCTGGCATCTGGTTGGGTCCATTTTCTGTGTTAAAGTCCGAATATGAGCCACGTGCTGGTCAAAGCGGAATAAGCGTAGCAAAGAGAAAAAATAAAAAAGTAGACTAGCAGGGGGTAGTTGCAATGTTGTAATGGCGGCCATGTTTTCTTCACCTGGGAATTGGAGGAAGGGGAGGAGCCCCTCTTTCCTTTTTACCAGGACCTGCAAAACAGAACACTGGACTTAGTGCTTTAATAACTTTCACATCTTTTATTATACTTTTGTCGTAACCCAAATGAAACATTTCCTAACAATGAGAAAAAGGTCAGAGTCAGCTAGAGCCAGAATTTAGCTGTTGTGTTTTCTTGATGTCTCCATGTGCTCTATGTCGGTTCTGTGTGGGTACCAGTGACTCACCCTTGGAGACTTTGCTGGGGTAGGACTTCTGGAAGGGGACGAAGGGCTCAGGAGGAGGGAGGTCCGACACTGGGTGAAAAGTGAACCGGGACTCCCACTCGTCTGTTCAAGGAAAGACATTTAGATGACAGCTTTTTAAAAATCTCTTTACAAGAGTAAAAATTTCTGTTGAGGAGCAGAAAAGTGATCCTTTTCCTAGGCAGGACTTGTAGAGCCCCCTCACCTTGATTGTGATGGGAGTTTTGGAAGCCGTTGCCCATGGGTGGGGGTGGAGGGGGGAACCCCCCCCCTGTTCCCGGTCTGTCCGGGGGGGGTGGAGGTCTACCTCCTGGCCCGCCGCGCGGGGGCTCCGGGCCTGGCCGACCAACAGGGGAGGCTGCAGGCGAACACCTCATGCTGCCCCCACCCACGTTCCGGTTTGAAGGGGGTGGCGGAGGAAGAGGGCCTTCAGAAGCAAAAAATAAAAGCCTGTTTGAGAACCATATCTTTGGATCCTCATATGAACAGCAAAGGCGTCTTTGACATTTCTCGTCTCAGCCCTCGCTCATTCTAAACTCCCCACCTGTGCGTCCTGATGGTTGGCTCCTTTCAAAAGATGGAGGTCTCTCATTTGGTGGAGGAGGAAGCGGTCCTGTCCGGCCAGGGGGAGGGGCTGGAGCATGGCTGGTGGAGAGACACTGAGAGTTAATCCGTTCCTCCCTTTCATAAAGCTCATTTTAACTAAAGGCCAAGAGATTAATTATAGATTCTTAAACAATAGAGTAGTTTAAATCAACACAATTCATTTAAGGTTGGTTTTACACAGAAATTAGAGCTTCATTTAGCTCCAAGTTTCAATGATTTTATCTTGAAGTCAGAGGAGGAGTTTCTGGGGTCTGAACGGCAGGTTTCAGCTCTCAGAAACAGGTTTTTGGTCGGTACCTGTTGAGCGAGCTGTTTCTCTGGGGGAGACGAGGTGTGCTGTGGTCGTCACCCCCCGCTGGGCCGGGTGGGATGGGGGGGGGGCCCGGTCGCCCGGGCGGCAGAGGGGGAACGCTTCCAGCAGCTGGAGCCCGACTGGATGAGAAGGAGGGGGGGGTTGGTTTGGAGTTGACGGATGGGGGAGGTGGGGGCAGGTCGCGGGGCATGGACGGCCGGTGGCCTCCCGAGGGGGCCGGGGGTGGAGGTGGCCGGTCATCAGGAAGTGGGGGCCTCCCTCCTGGAGTTGGAGGAAGGGGGGGTCTGCTGCTGTTCGGGGGTGGAGGCGGGGGCCCAGAGAAGCCCGGTCGAGGCCCGCCCCCTGGTGAACTTCCTGGTGGGGGGGGGAGGGAGAGAACCGTGCCTCCCGGGGGGGGGGGGGGGGGGGGGGGGGGCACAGGCCGGACTGGGTCTGGGCCCTCCAGGGAGCGAGGGAGGACCCCCCCGGGACTGGAAGTTCTGGACTGGTCTGGGCGTGTTGGGTACGGGCGGGGGCGCCGCTGGGGAATCCTGTTTGGGGGAGAAATTCGGGCGGCCCCTGGGGAGATCCGGGGCGTTGCTACGGGCGCCTGGGAGTTTAGGGGGGCCGGAGGGGCTGCCCCCGCCAAAAGGACCAGGCCCCCCCGGGCGGCCAGCTGGTGGAAGTATCGCCCCCCGGCTGGGGGCTGAATCTGGAGCAGAGGGACAGAGAAAGAGAACTGAGACAGGAGCTTCCAGAGGGCGACCAGCTTCCCGGATCATCATCATCTCACTTGTCTCTTTTTACCGTTGGAGTCCCTGTTTCCCGCAGACCTCAGCTTCGGCATCCCCCCGGCAAACAGGCCTCCCAAACCAGCAGGAGACCCACCACCAAAACCACCTCCTCCACCACCTCCTCCACCACCTCCTCCTCCCCCTCCTCCCCCTCCTCCCCCGCCTCCTCCTCCTTTGGGCTCTGAGGAGAGAGAAATGGCATTTACAAATTTGCATCCGTAACTTTCTGCTTTAGGTTGAAGAAGTCCTCTGATTCTTTTAATCAGGACATTTCACTGAGTCAGTTTTCTTTCACCTTTATCTCCCTTTGCCGTCCAGATTGAATTATGAATGAAAACCCAAATCAGATGAGCAATATTGACTGACAATCCCATTAGTGGTAACTGCCGAGCAGCTGTAATGTGTTATAATGGAACAGACCTCCCTGTTGGAGTAAAAGCCACTGTTAGTTGCAGTCGAAAGGGTAATATCATTTTCCCCGGTGTCTGACAACAGTATGGAAAAGAATCTCCTAAATCCAGAGAGCCTGGGATTGATTCAGCTCGAAACAAAAGGCCTCTTTGTTAAAAAATAAAATCTCTTAACTGGCTGTAATAGCCGGCACTCCTACTCAGTGTGAGTCTCAGGATAGATATTGTTCTGCCTCTTTGTCATTTATAACAAACCATGAGTGAGAAGAGGTTTCATGTTGCAAAAAGCTTTGTATTTTCCTTTGGTAACAACTTACTCTCAAAAACGGGTCCGCTGCGGTCATTTGTAACAGCTTTCTTTAGTCTGGCGCCTTTACAGATGTCAGTCAAAAGAGCATTTCTCCCCTGTTGCTCAGAGCGGTTCAGAGACGGCTTCTCTGTGTTGGCCTGAACAACAAATACATAAATGAATAAACAGAAACAAATCAAGTTAGGGACAGGTAGATAAACAGAGTCGGATGTGCTGTGACACCTTCATCCACAAGAGGTCTCTGCCCACCAGGGCGAGGTGGACAGAGGAGCGGGTCCTCAGGACGGACAGACAGAACGACTTACAGAAGCAAGTGTAGGAGGAGGGGGGGGCCCTGGGGGGGGGGGGGGGGGGGGGGGCTGGCATCGTTGGCTCTCAGCTTTACTCTACTTCCACTGGACGCCTCACCCTGAAGGACAGAGCACATGTGCAAGGAATGAAAAAGCAAGCTGGAAGTCCATGTTTTCGCTACATTACACTGGACGTCAGGGGTCCTCGAGGCGGTCACAGGGAGCGCCTATAAACAAAAGCCCAACACTACATTACAGTTATACTGGCTTTTCACATAGAGCCACTGAAATGTTCTGCTGAGCAATAAAGGAAGGAAAGCATTATTTAACTCGTCTTTACGTCCGGCAGCTATGCAGCTTCTAACCGGAATGAGATGTTTACACTTGATTGTGCCGATGGGAACGGGAAAGAAAAAAAGAGAGTAACCTTGCACATAGCAAAAGTGGTCAGAAAAAGTTACTTTCATTTCCCTAAATGTGTTTGGTGAGAGGTTCGAGGATATATTTTTGCACAGCGCAGAACAAACAGAGATAAAAGACGACTAGTTCTTCTGAGAATTCTCTGAGATACACTTCCTCATCCAAAGTGTGTAGACCAAAGACTTTAAATGAATGAAACAAGCACAACACACACCCACAACTAAGCTAAGGTCTGAGCAGGTGTTGTAAAAGAGCCCCGATGGCCTCATTAGGACTAATTGAACTACACAAAAGGAGCGGCTGAAACCGCTTCGAGAAAACATTTTCTTTCACTTCTTACAGCCTCTACTGTCTCACCACAGAGAAGTCCTCACCGTTTCCTCATGAGAACATGCAGAGTGCATTCAGCTCTGGGTTGTAAATAAAAGGCTGCAAAGGGCAGCATTTTAGTGACAACAGAATGTTAAATACACAAAACAAAAAACTATAGGCACATATGCTAATAATCACTGGTTAAGTAAAAGCTTTCTCCTTAGAAGATCAATCCTAAGCAGGCTTTTGGAAGTCCCTAACACAGGTATGGGCCTTTAAAACATAACAGAGTTAAAGGCTCGTGGTATGTAAAGTGTGCAAAAAGAAGGATTTAAAATCAGTCTAAAAAAAGCCACAACAGGAGAAACTGAACGAAAATTTAACCCTGACAGCAAAATTTTGAAGGAAATGATTTAAACTTCCAGGTACTCATCGTAGAAAGCCCAGCACCAACAATGTAAACCCATAAAATGAGTTCTGCTGGAATAATCCCATTCATGCTAACAGAGCTGAGATCGTAGAGGTCAGATGGGGTTAACGGCCATGACCCAAGAGGGGATACTCAAAACAGACTCTAGCTCACAAACACAAACGGTTATTCAAATTCGCGCTGAAATCCCCTTGTTCTCTCTCACAGAAACACTTACACGGCTCTGGCCCCTCACACACTTTAGACTATCCTCGAGGGGGCCTCTGACTTCCTGTATGCTGCAACAAACAGGAAGTCACCACGCGCCTCCAGCACCACAGCCATCCGGCTGCCAGGATGAGGATGACACCTAAACATCACAGCGACGCAGCGGACCCATACACTCTCAACTGCCTCCAACACATATGTATCCACTTATCGCCTCTTTCTCCCTTTGGTTCGCTCTCTTAATCTTTTTTGCCACTTTCTGGACGTCCTCCCTGCCGTCTTCTTCAGGCTCCAGTCGTCAAATCTCACTGTTTGTAGCAGTTTGCATCCTTAAACGACTCACTCAGACAGCTGAGAGCTTCCACTGCAGTCAAGATGCTGCCTTTACTTCCTCTAGGAAATGGGAAGCTCAGGGAGGTTACGTTTTAAGGTGGGATGAATAAATTATACCTGCTCTTGCATCAGAAAAAGATTTTTAAAAGGTCGGCAGGCAGCTCAGGAAAGAATTATAAACACAGAAGCTCATATATATGATGAATGTGAATGTGGGGAACTTCTTTATAGTTCACACCAACTGACACACCACAAAAAATATTAAATAGACATAACACGACGGCCTCACCCTAAAACAGGATGTTCTACATGATAATTTACTGACGTATCAATTGAGCCATAATGAAAAAAAAACAAGCTCACGGAGCAAACAGCGCCATGCTTACAAGGTTTACGCTGCACATGCCTTCATACCAGAACATAGACCTGCACCACCTCCTGAAAGCTGACTGCATGGGAATGATAATAAAACCGATAATAAATTAGAGCAATTAAGAAGCCCAGTGATGTTTACAGGAAGTAACAGTTCAGGGAAACCACAGGCTAGCCATATTCAAACCAGTCACACTCAAAACATATGCTATATTGGATCTAACTTGGTCCTTTTCTTAATGTCTTACAGCCTGTTCTGTGGATAACTCAAGTTTCTAAAATTGTCAGTTTTCCTTTGAAACCACTCCCAGTGACATTTCACCACAGAGGTAAGCAAAATGTTGCCACCATATAGTGCCGCCTACCAGCTAATTCAGACTTCCTCTTAGCGCTAATATACAGGAGACGCAGGCTCAAATAGTCACAGCCCACTCTTAGTTAGCAGAAACAGCAAAAGACCCCACCCCCCAAAAAAAGTACACAAACAGTTACCCTGCAAATTGTATCAATTGTCTATATGATTGCATAAGTATGGCATGTCACCTGACCAACAAAAATCCAAGAACCCCCCTTTTAACAGCTTTTAGGCACGTTTTTTTAAAAATTGAAATACAACCTGGTATAAAATCAGAGTTAGAAAAGGTTAGGGAACATCCACGTTAGTTGACCAAGAGAATCCACAAATACTGACCAAGCATTTGAAGAAGCAAGGCTCTTTGAAAGGGAACGTTTTGGATCCAGGATCTGAGAGCCATGCATGACGCAGCACTTTAAGGCACGTCCCCTTTGACTTCACATCTGGATGCTTGTTGTCTTTAAAATATATTAACAGCTCAGGCTGAAGCGAAGACCTAGAGTGCCCAGCCGGGCCTAAAGGCTGTGGCTGTACTAGAACAAAAATTCAGTTGTAGGTCTGAATAAACCCGGCTAACAAGACCCTGAATGTTAAAAATATGAATAAGTAAATTAAGGACCACATTCTGCATCGGACTTTGGGACTATAAGACAGCACACATGGGGATTCAGAGTGGGGTTTTTCTCTTTGGGCCAGCATTAAGAAGCCACACTGACCTGATAAAAACTGCACCATGCTGACCTTGAAGAGGAGGATGTCATGAGAGAAAGGGCTGACACCGGAGTCTGAGGAGCCTTATTTTACTTTGTGGTTGAAATTTCTTTTAAATGACTATGATTGCTTTCATAGTTCTGCTCAGGATGCTGAAGTTCAGCATGTTGGCTTACTTCCTGTTGCAGTGATAACACAACAGGCAAGCACAGATGAGAGGTGAGGTGTTCATTACCCATGGGAGTGGGTCTGCGGTTGCAAACCCCTCCCTGGAGGGCTTTTTAACATGCCGCGTTAAAATTGAGTCTTTCTAAAAAAAAAAGAGAAACGATGAGACGTGCAGAAACTTCCGCTTCATGTGAGGAAATGTTGACTACCCTACCGAAGCTCTCCATCTCTGGCTCACACATAAAGCCTCATAAAGCACTCACAGTGTAGCCTGACAGAGAGAGGGGAGCAGGAATTTAGATTTTCTCCTCTGAACAGACAGTAAACACACACCTATGCACTGAACGGGGCTCACACATGTTTCAGTTTACTGGAGGCCGTTAAAGGCTCCTTTAGTCTGTCACTGTCTCTCCTCTTTCCCCAGAAGCTGCTGAGATATGAATAGACTTCTACCGAACCCACATAGTTACATTTGTATCCCCATGACAGACACTCAGAGGGGTTACCTGCATACTTGCATGGGTTACTGACCAAGGGAACCCCATTTCTGCAAATGCCTGCAGATGCCTTTGACTTCCGATCTGGGAGACTCTCAAACACAGATGCTGTCTTTAGGTTAAATGAACTAAAGAAAATCATCTGTTTGATCTCTAATCACAAGGTTAAGTTGTCACAGACTAAATATATATTGTGTTTGATGTTTTGAAGGAGTTGTCGGGGGTGGCCGCTGCCAATGGCACAGGGTTATCGGGGTCTGCATGGGAATACAACACAACGATCAAATAAAAGGAAAAATCTCTAAGTATCAGCTTGGCTAAACTTGCTAACTCATTAAATATCAAACAAGTTAGGTTGCCAAAGACCTTATCACCACAATTACATCTTTGCATGTCTCCTCTATTTGATTTTAAGGAGAGATAACAGAGGAATGATCATGACTTCACCAGTCCTCCAGGTTAGCTTTAAAATCACAGTAAGAAATTATCTGTCATGTTCACTACAGTGAAACCTCTCACTATTCTTCAGCTCCCCCTACGCTCTCAAAGGATCCTAAAAGGAACATTTATAACTAAAAAAACAGGCACCAAAAGCCTTACGAAATCGAACATCTTGTTTCTTGGTGTTTTAAATAAACCAACTAAACACACGAGCGCCTCTTCGCTGGAAACCAAAGAAAAACGGGAGCTTTTGTTCACAGAAAGGTGAATTTGAGCTCAGAGGCATTCTGAGGGGAGTCCGGGGTAGTAATAAATGTGTCTGAGGCTGTGCAGAAACAGTGCTGAGTGGCTAAGCTAACATCCTGTGGTGTGTCCATGTGCACATGCATACACACAGCAGCTCAATCTGGCAGCAGATGTGACTCTTTCATTTTAGCTGCGTACTCAGCAGTTTTATTCTTTATTTTAAGAATGTGGGAGAGAAAAAAAATCAAACTCTTAATACGTGTACCTGATAAATGTGGCTTTCAAACCAGCATCATGCCGTCACAAAAAAATTTGCCGTTTTCCTACGGCTCGTTCTTCATGTTTCACTACCGATCCCACAAAAATATGAAAAGCTGGATGAGAAATCAAAGTTAGAACCCTTCATTTGAGTAGCTTAGTGAAAATGCAGGCTGTGAAAAAGTGTTTTTTTTGGAGGCTGCTCCAACTGGCCTCGTGCTCAAAAGATTACACGTGGCTGAACGTTTACTTAAAGCTGATAAATAGAATGAGACACATCAGGGGCTAAATGAAAGAAAATATCAGAGAGACCTCAAAGAGGTTTTAGATTTAGGAAAGAAACAACAACCGGATGAGCCAAGGAACACCATTTCATTTGCAAAATGAGGTAAAAACTCCTCTCTTGCTCCACAGCAGGCAGACATACATCTGGAAACCACATTGGTGCTTCTCTAATGACTGGAGGATGTGTGGCGGCCAGAAGGCAGCTTCAGAGCAAACCCGGGCTTCATCGCTTTCTCCATTTCTACATGTGTTGGTCAGATTTTAAGAGGTGGTAAATATAATAAACCTTTAACCAAACTACATGTTTGAGACAGTTCCAGAATGCATGTGTAGGTTCAACCAATCACCATACCATCGTTATCGGGTTATTTATGATGGTGGGGAAATTGCTGCTCCATTTAGGAACTACATTTAGAACCAATAAAAAAATTACATGAACTATTAGCAGAGACTATTTCTGCTGTTGAGACAAAAAAGGGAACTTTACACACTCTAAATGGGTTTATGTGCTCTGCATCCCCCTCCAAGTTCCAGCTCTTTGTGAAAAAAATGAGAGTATATTAATAACCGGTAAGCCGAATTCCTAAAAAAAGCCCCTCAGTCACATATTTTCTGTTTTTAGTGTCAAAAGTTTGGAATAGAATTACAAAGATAAGCTTATTAACACTGAGCAGATTTACAGCCTTTTTCAGTCGGTTGTTCTGCTCTATTAAAGCCTTTCTCTCAAAGCTGCACAATGATCTGCCACAGAGGAAGTTAAAGGCAGCAGAATACCTATAAACACTTCCTCACACAGCCTGCAACATCAGGGCAGCAGGTACAACTCGTGGGTCACTAAATGGTGATCATCATCCACAAAATACTACAAAATATGTTGTTTTTTTGCATGAATCCAGCCTTGCTCTGTCCATTTTGATACCTATATTCCTCTAAAGTCTGTGTGGTCTTGGTTAAATAGCTTGAAGAATGGGCTTTAAGTTCTTTCTTTGTTTCACAGTTGAGTTGCAGCAAACTTCCAGCCTTTCCAGAGATGTTTTAATGACAGGAATACACGATCAGCAGTCTGTTGGATCATTTCCACACAAAAGCCAAACGGCTCTAAAAGTGATGAATATTTGACAGTGGGAGAGAATAAAAGGAGCCTACTTACTCAATGTGAGTCCATAGAAGAATCAGCAGTATGTTCAGGAGGCAGTAGAAGAAGCACCTCAGTTCATTCCTCATAAAAATGCAAAATGCGAACAGCAGCCACATACAGCTGAAACCGGAAAAAAGACAAAGGTTAGCGACATCTAAACGTCTTAAAGTGCTGGCAAAACTTCTTGATTCCCCTTCCTCTCAACACTCTACACACACATTCAAAGAAGGCCCACTTGATCATACACAAGCTTTATATACATGGTGTTCACCACTTCCGCTTTTTCAGTTCCCCACCTGATGGAGGGGGAGGAGTGTTCGAATCTCCACTTGAGAAGCTGAAAAACAGATATTACAGAGAAAATAAGTCCACCTTATTTCTCATATCTAAGTTGATCATTTCTGGGAAACAGGCTTCATTATAACTGAGGTTATGCACATCATCTGTTAGTTCATAAGGAAATCTGTTTATACTCATACAAACTGAGCTCTTAAATAATCAAACTAATACAGAAAAAAAACAATAAATGTGCCTTTTAAACCTAAATACCATCCTTTGATCAGTTTAGTCCGTTTCCTCAGATGATCTCAGATCTCTGGGCTGAGCAGAAACACGTCATCTCCATGACTTCCCAAACTAAGAAACTACTGAATAAGTCTGATATTTTCTATCATTTTTAATGCACAATGTCGCGATTGTGAAACCCGACTTGCTCTGTATGCTCTGAGACTGGACGTTTAAGAAAAATCCAAGATGAGACACAATGAGACAGAGCCCGGCAGTGACTGCCCGCTTGTTTCTCTCTGCTGGCTTCCCTCCAGAGATGGGAAACGGTTTCTGTTTAAGAGCCAAAACGGGCATCGGGGCCGCATAAAGGCAGTCAGTTCAACTTTAGAGTTTGCATTTCAGCCAACAGGAAAGCAACATTCATAACAGCTGACCAAGACGGATACAGATATTTCTGCACGCCTCATTACAACTGTTCAAACAGCTCCGTTTTACATCGAATGTATAATGAAAAACAGGATTTTTTAATGGAACAGATTCAAGTGGAGGGTTTTTTTGTGGCTATTTTTCAAAGCGGCCCATCTAGACTTCCTACTTTTTCCATACAGAGACGTATCATGCTACAGAAAGTGAATTGATCCCAGCTCATATTGCCGCTGAACAAAAAGGGTTAGCACAGCGCCACAGCAGTCGCTTCCTGTACTCTGTCACACTTCCTGCCTCGCAGCAAAGAGAGAGGCACCAGAACCGCAACGGCCGTCTCCAGCTGTTTCGCTTTATCAGATTCCAGCCTCCCCGAGGAGGGGAAACGTGTCCCGGCTCAAGTCGCCGTATGAAAAGGCCAGTGTGCAGTCTGCAACTGGCTAATACGTTCAAAATAAATCTGCAGTTCATTTCATGAGGGAGGAGGAGAGCTCAGCCCACATTTACTCAGCGTGGGCACCGAAAACTGATTTGTGACAAAAAAAAAGGAGGAAATATCCCAGAGCCAAACACTCCGTCACATTCTTCTATTAAAAAAAGTCTATTTCCTCCAAATATCTGGACCGTCTGTTCAAATACTCTTAAATGCTTTCTTGTTTTTTCATCACAAACCCTGAATGGATGGCAAACTTCATGCAAAAATCATTAACGCTGGGCTCCTAATCTCTAGTTTCCCACCATGTCTTTGGCTTTTTAATTCCCCACATTAGCTAAGATATGTGACTGATGAGTTTCCTGTTGCGTACTGCTGCAGTGGTCTGTGAACGCAACATCAGCAACTCAGACGACAGAAAACTTCTGCAAGATATCAAGGAACAAATTAAACTAAATTTATCTGAACCAGCTGGTTAAAGTCACCATAAATTCAGACGCCTTCTATTTTTATTCACATGTGAATCCACTGAGGAGAATCACATCCTTCTAACTACTCTAATTGCACTTTGAAGAGGGAATTCCTCATTTATTTGCTGTGGAGCTTCATCGCGTTGTCATCATTTTCCAAATAAATAGAGATTTGACTTGGGCTTTTATGTGGAAAACCAAACAAGAGGCAGAAGACTTTTAGGGGCTGCGTGGTGATGTGGTGATTACTCTGTCACTTTTTTCATCCCGGGCCTTTCTGTGTGTCTGCGTGTTCCCTCAGGCCTCCAAGCGTTATCCAAAAATCAGGCTGATAGGTTGACTGGTGAATCTAAACAGACTCCTGGAGTGAGTGTGAGTAGGAAAGTCTGTCTCTGTGTGGTCCTGTGATGGTCTGACTCTGTCCAAAAAAGCATCTCTCTTAAGTAAAGGTGGATTCTAAAGTTCAAATGTTAATATCCACTCGGTAAGAAAGACAGGGGCAGTGATGTACCTTTAATCTAAATCTAATCTAAATGCTAGTGAAGTGTAATGTGGCCTCGGTGACGTCACTCTCGGTCTGTAGGCAGCTGTTTGAAGTCGTAAGCTTGCCATTTATCTGTCATCATCTTGGGTTTGGGGAATTTTAAGTAACATGTAAAGTGTTTAGAAGGAAATCCACTGGGTAGGAGGCAGGGCGGCCCACACAGCTCACGGATCATTTCGATCTGAAACCTGAATCGAACTTAAAACAGTCGAACTCGGCCTGAAGAAAACTGATCACAGAGTTGCCTCAGAGTTTAAATGTATTTGTGTCTGTGTAGAGATGTACATTTAGCAGCTTTTAAGTGGACGGCCCTCTCCGACCGGCAGCTCTGACCCGTTTCTAACTGGCTTTATTGTTGCCTCTCAGGTCGGAGGCGTGTGAGGGTCCGCGCGGCCGTTTCAGACCACACATCTGACCACGCGTGGCTCATCAAAACACAAAGGATGAGGACTACAGGACAGGAACCCCAGCTGAGTCTGGGCAGGACACCAACCCCCCCATGAGGCGCGTGGTCATGAGTTTCAGAGCTGGACGTACAGAGTGATGATCACATGCCCACACAGGAAGCCCGGGACACAACCAGCAGAGTAACGCAACATGTTTCGACTCACACCCCCAATGCCAGCCTCCCCTCTGACCACAAACCACAACCCGATCCACGAAAGGGACCCCGATTCCGTTCCCCTATGTTTCAGAGGCTGTTTCAGATAAACCTGAGTGAAACGGAGTGGTCCCACCCTGGAGTGGTCCCACTCCGCTCACCAGGAATGCCGAGAGCCCAAAGCTACGGCGAGCCGAGACTAGCCGAGCGACAAAGCACGAGAATCGGGACACGACCAGAGGCAACCCGCTCACATGCACAAGGCTCCGCTCTGTTGTGCAACCCCCCGAAACATTCACCATGACGTGACAGCTGATTTCCACAGGAGCTGCTTTCGTCCTAAATGAAGACAGACGACCACGTGAGGAGGGCCGTCACACGGAGCCCCATGAGTGTGATCCAAATCTGTGAGGGAAGCCTTAACAAAGGGGCAGAAACCTCCTTGATTTTTTAGAAATCTGCTTGAAAATGTAGTAAAACTGTTATAAATAGTCACAATTACTACGCAGCTTTGTTTCCTGGATAAATGACTGTGTTTCTAGAGCCTTAGACTGGACTGGGTTAGGGACCCCGGATATCCAGAAGTCATTACATGCATCACTTACAGCCCAACGGGGTTTTTAATGACACCATCATCCCGGTCCCAGTAGCGTGCACAGGAGGGAAACTGCTCACTGATAAATATCTGACGGGGCAACAAAGTCTTTTTGTCTGTAAAAACGCTCTGTGATTTTCCGCTTTTGGCTGAGGAACTCCTCTTAAATTAGCCAGAGATGCTGGTACAAACAAATCCAGCCCCGAACACACACTGAGGATGGGAGATAGGAAACTTAAAAGAAGAAACCAAAATGGATAAGTTCTGAAAGCCTGACGAAGCCCTGCTAAGAAAAGGATTGTTCCTGTGCCGTCAAATCCCTAAAAGCTTCTCAAACCAATAGTTTAAGACTGTTTTGGTCTTCTTTAGCTTCTCAGAGCTTATCCTGAACCTGAACATGCAAAAGGAGTGTTTATGTGCACGCTGTTTCTTTTTGTTTTGAGGACTTGAGGAAAGAAAACACCTGTAAAAGTAATAAAAAATGAGAATTCCTGCGTCTTTTGGGGTCTGGACACAGGAACTATGACAAGAAGAAGGTTTGTTAAAGCAGCATGCTCACAACAAAGGTTTCTGGTGATTCCCTCTTAATTTATCTCTAGAGGTTGATGACTCAGACTCAAAACCCAACGGCAACATCTGGGTTTGCTGCTCCAGCTGTGGTAGGTTGGACCCCATACAGTGTCAGCTGGATTTAGACGTTTTAAAAGTCAATGATTAGTTTTTTCCCCCCCAAATGTCTCATAAACATGCTCAGTAACTGTTACACTGTTTACCTCTCAGAGGATAAACATCGGGGGAATTACCGAAAAGCTGAACTTGGCTTAAAAAGTGTAACATGGAAAACTATATATATCTATATTCTGTTTGTGTTATCAATATGGGACATATAACAGCGTATTTCTTTTTTTAAAACAGGAAATGAGGCATCTGACTCATGAGTTAAAAAAAGAAAAAGAAAAAAAAATGCTTTATATTTTTCCACACATTATGTCATCATTCACTTCAAGAGCTCATTTAAAAAATATTTCCAGGAATCTTATTTTAGTCAACTAAGGCTTCACACCTCATTTTCCAACTTCCCCATCTAGTTCAAATATGCTCATTTCTGAGTGTAAAAAAAAACAAAAAAACATGACAATGCCAAGCCAGCATCAGAATAGACGTGAATTCAGACGAGGTGGGTGGATCTGTCTCATCCGCAGGCAGCCATTGTGATCACACCTACAGCCGATATGCAACACCCAGATCAACACCCAGCCTCATGCACTGTGAGAAGAAAAGAAAAAAATAATTCAAATAAGCTCTCCATCTCTCGAAATTAAAGGTGCCTCTTCCAATATCTAAGATTTCCATTTCAATTATTCTCAGAACTTAACCACATGGACGTCTCATTAGAAACCAACACTGACCATCGGGCAAAAAAAAAAGAGAAGTATTGGGTTGCACAATACCGTGAAATCTACAGAGATGCAGAAACCTCTGCTCAGCCTATTAAGTTAGGTTTAAAAAAAGAGAAGTTCATCTTAAAACTGAGAAGATCAGGCTGGATAAGGACAGCCCTGTGATAACGCAACACAAGAGGAAACTGTTGTTCTCCATTGGAACAATACTGTGTCAATATGTGATGAGTGAATTCCGCATCTTAAAGCAAACATCTCGGGGGACTGTTACAGAACAAGCTCGACCACTCTGAAGTTCAAAAAGAAAAGATGAGTTCTTGCAGGCACATGAGTTTCTTGCAAACACGTGAACGCTCTCTCCTCCTCCACGACCACTCAGCCTGCAAATAAACAGTAAAAAGAGCTGCTGTGCAGCTGGATAAAATTGCATTTTGTTGTCCATGTGTGTGCATGCACCCAGCAGTGCTCCCCCAAAAAAACAAAAAGCTTTCCAAAGACAAAAACTCAGAAATGTGGAGAAAAAAAACCCTTCTTCCAGCTCTCACTCCGATTCAAAACACATGTCTGACTGTACGTGAGGAGATTTTTTTTCAGCCTCAAACAGCATAGGATGTGTTTTCAAAGCAGATAAAACCTCTTTTTGATATATATATTTTTTTTGTTGTTGGAAAAAGGAGAACAAACAGGCCTGATGCAAAAAAAAAAAAACGCTGTCACATCCATGTTTGTTAGGCGTCTCAAACCGACTAAATGATTCTCAAGACGCGGCAATAAACAACCCATTTATCTCGCCATCACTGCTGGAATTATTCCCAGCTGCCTTTCTGGCGACTGGCAACTTCTTTCTGCTTGTAAGTCAAACTCGGGTCTCACGGTTTCCGCTTCAGTGGAGCTATTTCTGCACGCGCAAACAGCTAGACTTAAGACCAAAAGTTAAGGTAACGGTTTTTCTCAGCCTACCTCTGGAAGTTTGAAATGTTGTGCACGGCTAGTGATCTTCCGTCGACCGTAAATATACTGCGGTTGGCGTTGAGGACCGCTGTGCAGCCAATCCTGAAGTCTGTGGAGGAGGACTGGTTGGCAGTCGGACAGGCCAGCTAACTGGCCCCACCCAGAGCGCTGTGCGCACCGGGTTGCGCACTCAACGAGTCCCCCTGAACGCACCAGGCGCTAGCTAGCTTTAGCTAGCTGACCGATGAACCGAGCATCGTTGCGTGGCTTATTGCCGCTAACTGTCACACAAAAAATCGCTTCACGCGCCAAAATAATAAGCGTTAAGCGTCGTTAAGTGTTTTTACCATCAATAATGATGTTGTTAAACAATCCAACAAGAAAACATGTTTGAAAAGCTAACTGTTTTCGTGGGACCTGTCAATTTGACAAAAGGCATAAAAACAATCCATTAAAAAGAAACGTCACTATTATTTTGTTTTTATTTCATCACTAATTTATCTGAACGAACTTTTCTGGCTTGAATATATACTCTCTGTCAATAGAAGCAGCGTTTTTCTGCCCAATGGCCATCCCCATTGACGGTAATAGTTGTGGGTGTGCAGCTGTGCGGATGGGTCTCTCATCCGGGGCTTAAGTGACGTCATGTTTCCAGATGTGGAACAGGAGAAGAAAGGAGCCTGCGCCAGCTTTGCAACGTAATATGTTATGTGTTATATAAAAACTTTTTTTTTCTGTAAGAGTCTACCAGTAATTTCATCACAACACAGGGCTTCTGAAACACAAACCCAATGTTTGTTGACAACGTCTTCAACAATGCTGATTTGAGCATAAGGCACGCCTGAGTCGTTAATAATATCGAGTTAAACCAGATTTACAGCCTTATTAGTGGGTGGCTCTGTTGGTCTCTTTGAATCAGACTCTGGGAAATTGTAGAGGGAACATGTGGACCAACATGTTGGAGTTATCAGGGTTGCGGTTTGCCCCCCCCACATCTGAGGACTGAAACTTCTCTTCAACACTTTTAGAAACATGGACACATAGCGCCTCATTGTGGGTACGCTTAGGTTTAGTTTTATAGGAAATGTGTAAGACAAAAACACGGCCATATAACTTTCTCATTTGACACACCTCAGTTTTGTTAAAACTATTGATTTAAAACCAATTACTGTCAGTACTTTGTTTCTTTGCCAACTGGTTTCTACAACAGCTGAGTTCTTTGAGGATTTCACATCCATCTGGCTTCAGCTTTCTCATCCAGGAGCCACCTTTCTCCAACCTTTCCATTTGTGTGGTTATGTTCCACATTTCTGACGTTGAATTGCCGTCTTAAAGTGGTTTAAC
The DNA here is from genome assembly GCA_013363375.1 of Menidia beryllina. NCBI lineage: Eukaryota > Metazoa > Chordata > Actinopteri > Atheriniformes > Atherinopsidae > Menidia > Menidia beryllina. Next base: position 16,053,385 of record JABUIW010000010.1, on the reverse strand, counting down.
ATTCCTTATCCGTGTTTCCACTGACAGCTCTCTTGTTTGGGCAGGTTTCCTGTCAGTCGGCCAGACGCAGCAGCGCTTAAGACATTTAGATCCGTGTAGATATTTACGAGATCGTTCCAATGGTTTTTCCTCGTGCTCATCTGAAAAAAATGCAGAAGCTTTCCCTCTTGGAGCCGTTGCTTCTGTGACTCAAACTCGGATAAGCCAAAGATAATGAATGGAAGTATTTCTGTCCCTTTCTTTCTAAGCACAACACAAAAAAAGCTGGAGGAACATCTGTGTGGGGATTCTATCAATGGCTTCAATGGAAAATGGTTATTCAATACTAACAATAAATAAAGCATATAATGCCATTTTTAATCTATAATAATCAGAATAACAGTTTTAATACAAAATGCATAGTTAGTTTAAGTCTTTACAAACAGTTCTAACCAAACGTGGACAGTCGGGTTTCCCAGCTGTGCCTCAGGCACAACGTGAGGTGGAAATATGTCTCCAGCAGACAAGTGAAATGTCAAGGTTACATTGTTTTAATTCTCCCAAAACATCCATGTTATTATCCAACTGAATACTGAATAAACTGTTGAGTAAAAGACATGAATGAATACTCTTTATTTTTAAAAATGTCTGACTTTTAATACAATTTTAAAATAATTAACAGTATTTACATGATGCAAATGTCGGTGTACATGTTTGAATGTTTGGAGTTTGAAAAATAATCAAGATTACAGAACAGATTTTATCATACTGCTGACAGAACAGAGAAGGATCCTCCACTCTGTCACTCGGCTGAGCTTAACCTCGATACTCCTCACTGTTTGCCATTTTCAGCTCTTTATGCAGATGAGGGATAAAAGCACGTGTGGTATCGGGGAGAACAGTGAGTAGGAAAAACTCCTCCAGCTTTAGGTCTGCGGGACGAGTTGTTAAAGGCCCAGAGTTGCTTAGATGCTCCTGGTGGACAAGCACTGGTTGACCACCTCCAGCAGGGACGAGTTCTCCAGAGCGGCCGCCACCCTTTCTTTGTCTGCCAGCTGTTTGTTCACTGCACAAGACAAACAGCACAAAATAAACCTCTAAATCTCTCCGAACGCCCGTTCAGAAACCTGATTTCCATCATGACGGCGAGCTGCTGCTTTACCTGCTTCCTCCGAGGCGTGAGTCCCAGGAGTTATGTGGACATCAATCTGAGTGGATACAGACAAGCCAAACACAGGTAAATAAAACTTCACGTTGTGCGATATGAGGGCCCACAGGGAGGGGGCGTTAGAGGCCGGACGCACCTTGAACCTGTCCGGCAGCGAGCGCAGGAGCTTGACTTTGATGGACAGGCCGATGAGCGTGGCCATGCTGCAGTGGGGGATGGTCGGGGTGAACTCCACGCCCACAGTGCTCCCGGCATCATCCACCTAACAGAGGGCAAACACAGAGGAAGAGACTTTACAGACCTGCCCACAGTATTTTTGGCTGTTTGGTTTGTGTGTGTCTCCTCCTGGCGTTTGTTTGCAGGTGCTTCAGCGGGTTCTCCCTCGGGTTGCCCACGGTTACTACAGGACATCTTTCTACAGATACAGCAGCTCAATGGATGGTTTTGTTGTCTTTCTTTTTTTTTTCCCTCTATTCCTGTTTTAGGGATCTCTCTTCTTTTCGGCGCGGGTTATTGTTACCTTTTCTCTATTCTCATCCTTTTTAATTTAATCTTTCATTCCTTTTTTTCTCTCTTTTCCTGTCCCCCCGGTCAGGTTTGGCATTACCATCTTACTTCTGTAACAAACATAAATCTCAAATAAACAATAAAGCAGTATTGGATGATTATTGGAGGCTTCTCACCCTGACAGGCCTCCCTTTGCAAAGCAAAAGTGTCGGGCAGAGCACTCAGATAACAATTCTGTCGCCATAATGCTAAACACGACAAGGGGTACAAAAAAAAGGGAAATAAAAAAGAAAGAGACTTTACAGAACCCTTTTTAAATGTCCTTAAACAAGCCGGCTGCATTCAGCTAAATGGCTTTAACTCTTATAACCCTAAATAAAATATTTTCAAAAAGCAGCAACGAGATGTACGAGAGGTCTTCAGACTCTCCACAGGATACAAACTACTGGAAGATTAACAGAAAAGTTTTAACATCTGTTCACAATGCAGTGTCCCTGGTATCCATGGCGATGCCACTCTAACCCTGTAAGTCCCAGTTTAGCGTGCATGAACCCTTTGTCCTTTTTATATTCAGACTTCATTCATTCATTCATTCATTCTTGTCACCACTGTGTGCTGAAAGATTATTTCTTCACTTGTTAAAACATTTTTTTTAAAACTTCACAAAATGTTCTGAAACATTTGTGACAAAAAACCTCTGATGGTAAAAAAAAATACTCCGATGAGCTTCACATCATTATGTACCAGGAAAGGTGTGTGAGGGGGATTATCTCTGCCCAGCTGTGTTACATTAGGCGATACCGTTTTAACATAGTAAAATATATACGTGTTAAATATGCTAATTGAACCATCAAAATGTATGTACAGTTGTGGTCAAAAGTGTACATACACTTGTAAAAAATCATAATGTTATGGCTGTCTTGAGTCTTCAATAAGTTCTACAACTCTTATTTTTCTGTGATAGAGTGATCGGAACACATACATGTTTGTCACAAAAACAGTCATAAAGTTTGGTTCTTTCATAAATTTATTATGGGTCTGCTGAAAATGTCACCAAATCTGCTGGGTCAAAAATATACATACAGCAACATTAGTATTTGGTTACATGTCCCTTGGCCATTTTCACGGCAACTAGGCGCTTTTGGTAGCCACCCACAAGGTCCTGGCAAGCTTCAGGTCGAATGTTTGACCACTCTTCTTGACAGAATTGGTGCAGTTCAGCTAAATGTGATGGTTTTCTTGCATGAACCTGTTTCTTTAGCACTGTCCACATGTTCTCAATGGGGTTTAAGTCAGGACTTTGGGAAGGCCATTCTAAAACCTTAATTCTAGCCTGGTTTAGCCATTCCTTTACCACTTTTGATGTGTGTTTTGGGTCATTGTCTTGTTGGAACACCCAACTGCGCCCAAGACCCAACCTTCGGGCTGATGGTTTTAAGTTTTCCTGCAGAATTTGGAGGTAATCCTCCTTCTTCATTATCCCATTTACTTTCTGCAAAGAACCAGTTCCACTGGCAGCAAAACATCCCCAGAGCATAATACTACCACCACCATGCTTGACAGTAGGCATGGTGTTCCTGGGATTAAAGGCCTCACCTTTTCTCCTCCAAACATATTGCTGGGTGTTGTGGCCAAACAGCTCAATTTTTGTTTCGTCTGACCAGAGAACTTTCCTCCAGAAGGTTTTATCTTTGTCCATGTGATCAGCAGCAAACTTCAGCCGAGTCTTAAGGTGCCTTTTCTGGAGCAAGGGCTTCTTTCTTGCACGGCAGCCTCTCAGTCCATGTAAAACACGCTTGACTGTGGAGACTGACACCTGTGTTCCATCAGCTTCCAAATCCTTGCAGACCTGCTTCTTGGTGATTCTTGGTTGACTCTTGACCATCCTGACCAATCTCCTCTCGGCAGCATGTGATAGCTTGCGTTTTCTTCCTGATCGTGGCAGTGACACAACTGTTCCATGCACTTTATACTTGCGTATAATTGTCTGCACAGTTGCTCTTGGGACCTGTAGCTGCTTTGAAATGGCTCCAAGTGACTTCCCTGACTTGTTCAAGTCAATAATTCGCTTTTTCAGATCCACACTGAGTTCCTTTGACTTTCCCATTGTAGCTTTTGTAGCTGAGTCTAATCACTGGGTCAAATGAGCCCTATTTAAATGGGCTCATGAGAAGTAAACAGCTGTAGTCAATCAGAATCACTTAGAAGAAGTGAAGAGGCCATGACATGAAGCTAATTTGATTGACACAACTCGCTACATCACCAAAATTGACATATTTTGTTGCTGTATGTATATTTTTGACCCAGCAGATTTGGTGACATTTTCAGCAGACACATAATAAATTTATGAAAGAACCAAACTTTATGACTGTTTTTTGTGACAAACATGTATGTGTTCCGATCACTCTATCACAGAAAAAAAAGAGTTGTAGAACTTATTGGAAACTCAAGACAGCCATAACATTATGATTTTTTACAAGTGTATGTACACTTTTGACCACAACTGTATGCAGCTATTAAAATGCCTGGGCCATTCGCCCCTGTATTAAGTGGCAAAAGTTTGAGCTCACACATCTGCAAAGCTCAAACTACAGATGTTCAATAAATATTTGACAAAAAAGTAATTCATTTAGAAAGTTTACTGACAGGAATCCTGTCCCAAATATTACAGAGGTTGTGTCAGATGTATCACATTTGGGTATTCACAAGCAATGAAATGGGAAAAGAGGCCGAAAAGGCAGAATAAGAGGCAGATGTTTCCATGACAGGCTCCTCCAAGCATATTCTGTCCTCATATTTACACATAAATGACATTTTTGGAGTTTATTCGTTTATTTAGGTGACGTGTGGCATTTACAGCACACAGTCAATACATGTAGATTTATTTTTTCCCCTCCCTTTAGGGGAGGAATGTAAGTTATTTTGTCAGTGTGTGAAAAAGCTAAGAAGTGATTTGATTTTTACCTTGACTCGGATTTGTTCCACCACATTTAGCTCCTCCAGAGAGAGAGGATGCTCAGGGTCGTTGATGGATCTGATCAGATGTGGCACCAGTTAAAGAATCCAGAACAGTATTAAAGACATCAGGCTTTTTTCCCCCACATTTACAATAATTAACAAAAAGCACACAGTGGCAGCAGAACACGCGGTGCGTTTGGGTGACAAATGACACGGATTATCTAATCACATATATTTTGTTATTGACTGACGATTTAATTCAACCTAAATCCCAAAAGATGCAAGGCAGAGATAGATAGAGTAAAATAGATGTCAATTCTAAGGAAAACTCCGAGGTAGAGGCCTGAATTGGTGATTGGATGGATTTTTTTGTTAACAGGATATCGAATATCTCTCTGTCGTCGATGGGGTCGTGGACGTCCTCGTCCTCCTCGGACGCGGTCAGCAGCCTCTCCCCGCTCCGCTGGAAGATTACCGGGTTGGCATTCTCCAGCTGGGACCCGCCGGACATTTCAAACGATGTTTGAGTCCTCGCTTTTGACCAGAACACGACTAAACTTCAACAAGTGGTGCTGCGCTACGACTAGCGAGTTTGTTATCAACTCACTTCCTGAATAACGGAAAGCAGCGTGGGACAAAAGAGCGTAAGCGTTCTAAAAGAACGGGACACCCAAAACAGTTCCCACGAGCAAAACAATTAGCTTAAAACGTTCCTCTGTTGTCTTCTGCTGTTTGACTGATTGAAAAAACACCTAAAGCCAAATATCCATATCACAACGTCTTTTTTTTTTATCTCTGTACAGTATGAAAATTGCAAGTTCTTACAATAAGATTGGTACCATAATATGGATTTCCCTTTTGGATTGAGTCGTTGCCCTTTAGAGAGCAAGTACTTCTCATTTTAGCCCCTAAATGAAAGCATTGTGATTTGGTCTTGACAGTCATTTTAAAAACATCTAACCTCTTAAACCTCAAATGAGATGAATATTGCTGATATAATTAGTACAGAAGGACCAGCTTTACAAGAGTTGTCAGTTATTCCACTTTCAATTATTACACAATCCCTCACAATTAATAAGTAGTTGACCTTTCTAAAAATAAAATCAAAACTTAATGCATGTGGGTATCCAAAATAAGCAGAATGAGACATTAGTGTTGTAATTCTTACCAAAAATCTAGACATAGAAAATACTGCCTGTCATTTATTCTTCATTTGTCACAACAGTTTAACAATATCATTCAAAGCCACACATGGCAGACACAGCCCGATACAGAAAAACTTATTCAGACCACTCACCATGTGGCACGATGGCAGGGTTGTCACCTCCTGTTAGCTTTAATTTAGCCAGTTTTCTCTGTGTCGCCCGCTCAATGTGGCATTTACCTGCCATTTGGCATTTCTTTGAAAGAAAACACACTAATCGCCTGATATTTAAGAGGCTGGTTGTCAGACTGGGCAGGTGGAATAATGGTGACACAAGTACGAACATGAAAGCATCATCAATCTCAGACCAAATCAAAACTAGATAAATTTCATTAACTAGTATCTTGATTATCAAAATAAATGCAGTGAGATGTATTGATGCAACGCAACTAAACAGACACGACAGATCATGTCCAGGACAAGAAAAAACAGTAGCAGCGACACTTCATGTGGAGACGATGCAAAGCAGCAAGTTATTCCTCATCATCCCTCCATTTTATGGAACATATTTATCCATTTAAGGGTCGTGGGGGGGCTGGTGACAGTCTCAGCTGCTATAAGGAGGCTGAGTACACCCAGCAGAGGTCACAAGTCTATCAATTTCTATCAAAGACCTTATCTCAATATGAGAACTATTTAAAGTTCCAGGAGAAACCTGTTGGACTAAATGTCTATTTCCAGTATATTGTTCTGACTGGCAGAGTGAGAAGTCAAATTAAACTCTGATGTGACTTAGTTTTCACTCCTATGAATAAAGTACGTCGGAGCCGTTATTACATGAATAAATAAGTCAAATCAGTGTGTTTACTTTTCGTTTTTATTATTTTCTATCCCTGCTTTTTTAAAGATATTTTTGTCTCCTATCTTTTATTCTATATTGCTTGCTCTTTCCTTTGGTTTAGCCTTTCTTTTCTTTACTTCTGTTGGTGTTTCAGTTGCAGATTCCCTCACCTGCTGTGCATTTGTAATTATTTCCCACAGTATGTTTTATCTTGATTTTCAGGCAACCCTTGTCAGATCCTTTTTTCCTTGTTACTCATTTTTATCTTTCATGTTACCTGCATTAAGCTGCAGATTCTAAGTTTCTAATAAAAATCCTCAGGGACCCTCGTGTCTTCACCTTCTCCTTTTAAGTCCTGCATTTGGGTCAGTTTCCACTGTAACTGTGACAGAAATTAGTGTGTGTACTTCTGTTGGAGTGAGGACCGTGTTTCTTCGACTTCTCATGTAGAACAAACAAAACGAACCCGAACTGGCCTGAATCTGTGCCCCAATTAGTTTCTTATCTGGAAAGGTTGCTGATCTCGTCAAGAGCGAATCTTAATGAGCTGCTGAAGTCAGTGGAATTGTTGGAGGCGGTCGATATGAAAAGCCTCACTTCAACGTGATACGTTCACCTTTGGAAGAATCGCGCATAATGAGGCTGCATATGGTTGCAGACACCTGCCTGACACTTTGTAATAAGAATGTCAGCTATGAGGGGTAGCAGCAGAGGTAAAGGGCAAAATACTAACCACCCAATTGTAACCACGCAAATATCTAGCCTTTACATTCACCATTCTATCCCTTAGAAAGCATTTCATTCATTTATTAGTTAAGACATTATCCTGCTGGACTCATTTATTTCTAGCTCGTGTCATATTCCATACACCAATATTACAGCATCACCAGAAACATGAATCCTCAGGGAGTATCTGTCACTTTTATCGAATTTATCTGTTGAAACATTCAACTTTCAAAGAGATCAGCACCTTTCATAGTGTGATATTCCAAGATTTACAATCTGGAAGATATTTGCTTTTAAAACAAAACTAAAGAAGACTACAGGGAAATGAAAACCCCAATGTGCTCTAACACACATAAAATCCCATTCCATGTTGAACCGGTGGTGGAAATTGAGCTCTTTTTGTGACATTTCCCAGGCTTCTGAACCTAAGCCGTGTTAGGATTTGGTTATAAATACTCACTTTAGCATAGTATGCTATCACATGATCTATGTAGATTACTGATTGTTTGATTTCTTTTATAACTATATGAAGTCTCTGGCTGTAACCACAGATTCTCTTTCTTTCTCTCTTTTCTTTCTCTGTTGCATTAGATCCACGTCTTTAAGTCAACACATACACACACCATTTGGTACCACATTCCAATGTCATCAACATGAATTGCGATCCGGCTTGTTAGTCTGAGAGGTAACTAACCAATAGGACTTGGTTGTGTCCAGTCCTCCTTTTGAGGGGTGTGCCTAGCCAAGGAGACAAAGACCCATCACACCCAGATCTCAGAGCTCTTTGCCGACTGAGACCCAGAGAGAGAGGTTTCCTCTGTGAAGAGCCCAGCGCTGAAATACTTTACCTGTGACCCAATAAATGTCAATTTTTACTCTTGATCGACTCTGGTTTATTCTCAGGTTTCCAACTAAAGAATCGGGCTAACAGCCGTCTGAAACAACAACCTCAGCGACAGACGAACGGGATTACAGACACTAGTGACCGGTAGCCGAACTGCACCGTGTGTGTGCCTGTTCCGGCTCATATTCTCTCAGTCAGCGTTGACTCCTGTACTCGTACGGATCCAGATCCTCATCATGGGCTAAGCCAGTGCTGAGCCCCGGCAGCACACCTGACGTGCCCTTAATGAGACCGCAAAGCCGCTCATAGCCAGAGCACAACCTGCAATTTCATTAGCAGCACTGGTCAGCAGTGTGGGGGCTTACAGGAGGATTTAAGGTATATTTAATCATATTCTTTGTTGTTATCACGTCTCCCAACAGTTTGATTTGGTAGAGCGACTTTTGACAATGTCCATGACTTCCTTCACACGTCGTCATGGTTATTTGATGTGGCGATGGGCCACAGCTATAAAAGTAACTGAATAAAGCTAGCCTCATTAAAAACCCAAAAACTCAAAATGAGTGAGGAATCCGGGGCTGAATTCATGATGCTTTCGAGTACAAAGAGTTTTTTTCTTTGTCATAATTCTTACAAAATACCAGGGAATTTTTTTTTCCAAGATTTCCCCCTTTAAAACTACAAATCCTAGTGAAGATCAAAGTTTTTCTCCAAGTATATCAGCCCTCAAGAGAGCGCCTGTGGTGAGAAACTGTTAGGCATTGAGAGGAGATCCTTCAGAGATTCAAGAGTTTCAGAAGCAGAGGGGGAAAATGGGCAAACGATGACTGACAGCGAGTTAATGAAATGCTACAGATTAGATCGCGCAGGGATAATGTTTGAGTTTGATCTAATTAGAGATGTGCACTCATCTCCCATACAATGAATCAACGCTATAACGCATAAATGAGACTGTTTAACAGTAATTGGCTACAGGGAAAAGGAAACGGAGCGGCACGGAGCTGCTTCTCCTCCTAAACAGGTTTCATGTTCATCAGATAATCGCCGGTGGAGCCGGAGTCACCTTCACCGTGTCCCCATTTGTGGGAAACACGTTTGGATTTTGAGTTAAAGATCACTGTGTCATTATCATTAGTTTCAGTTATTTCATAACATTTCAGTGATGAATGAATTAAGACATTTGATCATGAGAAGCATTTTCAATTTTGTGGTAGGAATAAATCAATAAATCCAAACCCAAAATATTTTTTCTGTAGATTCATTTAGCTTTTATGATTTTTTTGTTTGTTTTTCAAAATGGAAAATAAAAAGAATATATATTTTTTTAGATTTATTCAATTTATTAACTGAACATTGTGAAAATCAAATCTTAACTCTAAAATGTAACTTTTTCATTTATATCTTAATCTTAATTACATAACTCTGAATGTATTCTTTTAAAACATTATTCAATTACAGTGTTTATGTTAACTGCAAGACATGATATTAATTAAATATGATTTTTGTTGCATTTTTCATGTCCAGCAAATGCAAATTCTCCTCTGTTAGCATTAGCTTTTAGCAGCATTAGCTTTTAGCAGCATTAGCTTTTAGCATTAGCTGTTAGCTGCATTAGCTATTAGCTGCATTGCTGACAGAATGCACATTTTTATGTACTAGAAAAAACAAATAAACACCAGTGGGATGGTTACCTGCCACTGGGAGCAACTAGAGGGTCCGTATGTGAAGACACAGTTCACACTTAATCTCATTAAAGAATTTCAGCACTTTAGAAAAAGCAAGCAGGTTTCAAGTGCATTTCATTTTCTTATCAATATTAACATTATTTTCTGCATGCCTAATATTCAGACCCTGTGTGAGTGAATCAAAAACAGAAACGATCACTGCACGCTCTCTGCAACATCTCTTCTAACCATTGTTAGTGAACAGAGTTAGCGAGTGCATCGAATGCAACGCACACATTCTGCCACAAAAAGAAAAGCAAGATCAAAACTCAGTGGGACTGCCTTATTTAAAACAGTCAGGGGTAAAGTCCTCCAGGCAGAAGTGAGAAGAGAGAAACAACTCAGCTTGTTATCTGCCCACAGTTCAAAACTTCTGGTTTGGGATCTGCCGGCTATTTGGAGCCTTTGTGTATAGTCAGTACGCCATCTCCAAAGCTCTCTCCAGGGACGCCAGTTCTCTCTGAACAAACTCTGGCTCTAACAGAATAAACAAAACAGATTAAAGGCAGATTTAAAACACTGCATGACCGCAGAAATTTCCACTGTGTCAGTGCTGAGCGCTGTGATGGCTCCAGCCTTAAAGTCTCCTTCAGCCTGTTTAGTTTACTAGAGGGCCACAGCTCAGACGAGTGCCCGGGATGGCAGGTGTTCCCTCGGGGGAACCTGGGTCCTCCCCATTCCTCCACACAACCCCGTTTCTCCCCCTTTTCCACAGAGTCCGTCACTCTTCTGAAACAGAAGCCAAACCTGGCTGCTGTGGAACTCTCTATCTCTTCCTCGCTCCGTATCGCTTAGAGAATTGTACCTCGCTCAGCCTCAGGACTTCTAGTTTTGAAGTTTTCAGACCACCTTTGGGACTTTCTGACAGTTTTTCCACAGCGGTGATGTCGCCCCAGGAAATCGTTTTGGAGTCGCTGAGGATCACTCTCACAGACTAAATCTGCTACATAAATAAATCCGTTCACACACCAGAGCTAAGCCTTGTTTTTAGCTAATTCTTAAAGTAAAGCACTTCAGAATACATTCAATAGCCTCTTATTAAAACGTTTGAATTTTTAAGCTGCTGTGGCCAGATGTGTTTGACATTTAAATTTGAGAATATGAAACTAAATATTATTCATGGGAGCTGGTTTCCCAGCCAACAGAAACCAGCAGCCAGAATCTAAACATACAATACACAATAAGAGCTCAGGCAAATTACAGGAAAACTAGGCCGGGATGTCAATTTTGCATTTTCTTTGTCTTCTTTCTGTTCAAATGAATAAAGATAGAGGTTCCCACACAGCTGTGAGGATCTATGTGTTCAACACAGATTAAAGAAGCAACAGGGAAACTTTTTTTTAAATAGTTTTTGATGTACTTAAACTAACATGAGTGGAAATATAGGGCAAACCTTAAATTAATCGGAATACTTTGAAGTCACAGGTTTGGATAGTTTAAGATTTTTGGTTCTTATTGACACAAGAAAGCAACAATTTTTCTACTCATCTTTAGGCAAATAACATGCCCACCTTATTTTCTGTAACTTTTTGGGGAGAGATGCCTTTTATCATGTGTGATTTACTAAATTATGCATCGTGAAAGTCAAATTTTCTTTTTTTAAAGCCACTTGTCAGAAAATATTCACATTTTACATTCAAGGAGTGAGACGGAACAATGAAAGACTGAATAAATTCTAGGAATTATTAGGATTACAAGGGAAAGATCAAATGCCCGATGTGTCTCTAGAGTTTCCAAACATTAGTAGTTTTGCTGGGGTGAAACTGTATTTCTTTGACTAAAGGCAGCTGGGCAGACCTGTTAGTCGCATGCTGTTTTGTTAATGATGCGAGCTGTGCTCATCAGAGAAGTTTTGATCGCACTCTGCTGGATGATTGGCTTTCTCTCCTGAGCCCGAGTTAATTAATCATTTCATAACTGAGACTCAGGAGAGAAGCAGTGGTTTCCAGGAAAAAAAAAAAAAAAAAATACCAGCGGGGGAGGCACGCCGAGGCAAAGAGAGAAAGCTCTTTAAGCAGACTTAGTTGTCATCTCTCGAGCAAACAAATGTGATATTTTCCTAACTGCTCTTTCCAGGAAATATATTTCTCATTGGATTGAAAACACAAGCTGTTGAGGTAATCATCTTCAATTTAGTTGAAGATTTTGAAACAGAAATATGGTATCCTGTATCTAACTTGAAATTGTAATTATTTTTCCCCTATCCCTGATGTCAAGTTCATGTTTGTAAGCTGTTTTACACATAGATTTATCATCATCATCATCATTATTAAGCTTTATTTAATCAGAAAAGCATAATTCAGATTAAGAATCTTTTTTTCAAGTGTTCAAGTCAATATTTACACATATAATTATTTTGAAAATCAATTAATCATACAATAATAAATGCAGGAGTTACACTGGTGGTCTAAATGTACCTTCACACATACAAATGCAACAATCCTGTAAAAATGTCTGCAGATATGCTCAGAAGTGCAATCTGCTGCATGTTAATAGTGACAAAATTTCCATTAAAAGCCATTTAGAAAAAACAAGAAAAATGACGAAAGAAGCTGATGTCTAAGTTTAATAGCCTTAACCCTTACCCTTTTTTATAGAAGTAGTCAGGAGCCTTAGTTGTTGACAGGCGAGCCTCTCTGTCAACAGTGTCAGCCTCCACGTTTCATCAGAAAGTCTATTTATTTCTCCGGGGCAGAAACCTTCGGCCTCCGTGAGTTCCTCCACAGACACTGCGTACGCTTCAGGTCCTGGTTGCGTCACTCACGACTTTCTCAGAGTTTTCCTGAAGAATCCATCCTTCTTTTACTGCAGCACTCGCTCTCCTTCCATTCTGTCATTCAGGCGGAATTTGTTTACATTTCCCCCTTAGAATGAGTGAGTGTGTGGTTGTTTGTCTCTGTGTGGCCCTCTGATGGAATAGAAAATGGATGGATGGATGTAGATGACAGTGTGTTACACTGTTAACACTATACAGGGCTGCATGGCGGTCAGCACCAATCACTTACAATATGTCCAGTAGCTCAAAAGTTTGAATATTTAGAATAATTATCACAGTCTGAAAAATAATGGTCGATATCTCTGTTAAAAAGTCTTATTTTTGTTGGATAAAAACATTTATTTGTAAGGGCTGAGGTTACTTTGGATGTCTCCTACTGACAAAATGTAAATATATTAATTCATATTTTGGTAGAATTTCAAATAAAAACAAATACAGATTGATAAAAAGGGGAAGACAACTCCAGACTTTCAGTAGAAATAATCTTTGCAGACCAATGCTACTGGCCAAATTTAGCCCCAGTGCCTGTTTTTGTACTGTATCCTGTTGGAAATTGGGACGGTGTAGTTCAATATTTATATCTTTTATCATACTACATCAGAGGATTTTGCCTTGCAGGGTTCTCTTGTCTCCATTAAGGCATTTCTCATCCATACCGACCATTGTCTTGTTGGACGCCGTGGTTCAGGGATGAGAGCGGCGCCTCCCGGTGGGCCGGTCGATGGATCAATCCCAGCTACCAATCGAGACGTCGTTGTGCAGGACATCGCGTGACATTGCATTTGTCCCGTCCCGGGCCCAGATGAAAGTGTCGGGAGGTGCATCCGGCGTAAAAACTCCTGCCAGAACCTGCCATGCGTGTCACGGCTGAAGTGCTGCGGCGACCCCTGATGGGAAAAGCCCCAAAGGCAAACAACAACACTGTGTTGTTGGATACAAGTCTGACTAACAGCTTGTGTTCCAGCTCCCTCTCAATTATTGGTACTCAGTTTCTGCCAGTTTTGGACTGCGCTTTAGGATGCTTTAACCCTTTAAAGCCAAGAAAAAGTAAAGAAAATTCCAAATGTTTTTGCTCTAAAGCCTTTATTTGCCCCTTCAACAACATGTTTCTTATTTTTACCATGCAATAAGACAAAATTATTGTTGCATACAATATGCAATATGATGCAAATTAAAAGCCCTTTCCATCTACAGATAGTGACATGACACAAGTCCTCAGACTTACAGACTTAGGTGTAAATATAACAGCTTATTGTGCACAATAATGTGTGCATTCTCATTTGATTAACTGCTGGGTGACATTCCACTTCTGTCCTCATACAGCTCCTTATTTTCGAGCCTAGATTGTTATTTTTCGTTCTCCAGAGCTGATCTCTGTCCAGCTAAAGCCTAAAACTCCCAGGCTGAAGGTATCAGTCCCAGATATGGACAGATGATGGGAGAAAATCCACCCCTCACAGTCCCCGAACCCACTTTCTGGTCAGGCTTCAAAGTGAAGATCAGATTTAAGACTGTGTGAGGACCCTTAAATTATTTCACTTTGTGACAGACCCGTTTCTGAGTGTTGTCAGAAAGCAAAAGAAAAAAACATATCAGCAAACTTCTTAAACGAAGCGTGATTAACTTTAAAAGTGTCAATACCCACTGCTCCCATCTCCAAATAGATAATGGAGCCTGACATCGAACAAAGAGTTTCACAATTACGCATCAAGCCCAAAAAAATAAAAAATAGAATGTCTGCCTGTGTGGAATCATTCCAGTTTCTTCATATATTTACACTTGATGATTTACAAAAGATTTTCTTCTCTCTGGAACGCTGATAAGAGGTCGTTATAGTAAAAACCATTATGTGATATAGGGAACAGTTTCCCAGCAGCATAACATGTTTTCTTATTGTAAATTTCCTGTTTGTTTTTGTTTATTTGGAAGTGTTGGCTTGAGTTTATAGAGATGATGGGTGTGTAAATCTGAGGGGACTCATCTTGGAGCACCACAGTCTGTGTTGGATGTTGCTTTAAAGCTGGAAGAGTCTTATAATGAGGACATGTAGGACTCCTATCCATAACATCACTGAGCCAGTAAAAAAGCTTTTTTTTTTGTGGTAATTATGGAAACTTTGAGGACGATTTTAGCAGATGTTACGGCTGACTGCTCATTTTGTGGACTGTTTGATTACAAAGGAACCACAACAATTCATTTTGCACACTTTTTTCTCTCGTTATCATAAACCTGGGAAGGAGTCCAGACTCTGAGAGCATCACCTCAACCATTTTAGCTCAGCCACCGGAGACCGGGTGCCATTCACAGCTGCATTTTACAGCCAATCAGTGACACCTCTCAGTCACGTAATGGGGGACAAGCACTTCTATAGGACCCGTGTGAGGAGAGATAGCGACATGTAGATACATAACTATTAACTGTAACATCCCAAATCATGTGCCTGTGTGAGGGCTTCAGCTGTGTGACACGCCATCAAACCCGTTCCCGTGCTTCGAACCGGCCCGCAGCTGCACCACAGCCTCTGCCAGCGTTTCCCATCCTGTCATTAGAGCAGATTGGATCTCTGCTGACCTTTTACTGTAATTACGTTCTGTCTGCGCGGCCTGTCAGCTGCTCTCAGTCTAATTCATATTTGGCCCGACAGAAGCGAGTGACTGACAGCAAAACTGTACGAAGTGCACGGGGAACAAAACTCTGTGGAGCATGAAAAGAATCCATCCATCTATCTATCTATCTATCTATTTATATATATATATATATATATATATATATATATATATATATATATATACAGTGTTGGGTAAGTTACTTTAAAAATGTAATCCGTTACAGTTACAAGTTACCTGGTTTAAAATGTAATTGTAGTGTAACTTTTTCGATTACTTTTAAAAGTAATGTAACTAATTACTTTTGATTACTTTAAGGTTTTAATGAGTATTAACCCATGATTAATTTTAGCGTGTTATTATTAGCTATTGGCCGCAGCTAGCAGTTCAAGGCTAACGTCTTGTTAATGATCATAAACAACGTAAATAAATACATAAATAAATCGGAGACAAGGCAGGTCAGTGGTATCCCGATACAACATTTTAGTATCTATACTTTTTTAAGTATCGATACTTTTGACAACCCTAGTCTGAAATGTAGGACATTTCCGGGAAAAAGAGGACGTCTGGTCACCTACAGTTGGGTAGGCTAGCTAGGCTAGGCTAGGCTAGGTCATAGACATCGATAAACGTTTGTCATGCATCAACACAAAACAGTCAAATATTAGTAAATCAATACGCTTCGTCTATCAGAGAGTTGCATATTTTGCAAAGGTTTTTCTTTATATTTTTTAAAAAATGTAACTAAATTTGTAATTCTTAATATTTTCGGAAGTAACTGTAACTGAATTACATATTTTCTCATTGTAACTGTAACGAATTACAGTTACTCTTTTTTGGTAATTAAATTACGTAACGTCGTTACATGTAATCCGTTACTCCCCAACACTGTATATATATATATATGTCTGTTTGTCTGTCTGTTGCTCCTTTTTGTGCAGCTCACCACTTTTCTGGGACGGGAAAGACTTCCAGCTGAGCAGCGACCTATTTTACTATAAAAACGAGTTGCTGTTTGGACGGTTTGGCTTTTCAAGAATAACTCTATTGCTGTGGCTTTGACTTGACAGTGGTTTCAGGGTTTAGGACCCTGGTTAGGAGGACATAAAGCGAGAGCAGGAATGTAGCCTCTGAACAATGTTGTTTCTCTGTATCTAAGTGAATATCGGGTCGATAAAACATTGAATTGACCATATATAGAAGCAAATCTATATGATTCGTCTTCTCAGAGGGAGATAATTAGGAGGGAAAATGGTGTAAAAAAATCCCCATTCAATAAACTGGCACTGAGTGCTCTGGGGATTCAGACACGGTTGGCAGCCAGAGTCTGGAACCGTTATTTACTTTTAAATCTATTCAGTGAAAACCACAGATTCTTATCCAGCCCTTAGTGACACATTACAGGTATTAATGTGTGCCAACACCAAACACCAGCAGGTAATTTAGTGCAGTGAATCGGTGAGCGAATGTGGGTTTGAAAGATTAGCAAATTTGCAAAGAGCGAATCAAAGAATGGGAAAAAAGCTTTTAAAGTCAACTTTGGAGGCTGTTTTGGAGGATGGTCTTTTTTTTTTCCATACAAGCAACTTTGCACTTGATCTTCATGCCAGGTTTAATTATCCTACAAATGAACACACAGGAGTTTTCCCATTAAAGAGCCGACTACGTAATTGTTCTCTTAAATGTATCGAGCTACAAAAAAAAGTCAATGCGGTTAAACTGATGTATTCCTTAAATTGATTCATAAATACATGGTTGATGTCTTGTTTTGCCTCTGAAATGTGTTGGGACGGGGTCACGTTTGCCTCTGTGTGCAGAACTGGGAACACTGGATTACACACTGGACAACAGAAACAGCTCTGATCTAGGCTTTTTTTCACTGTAACATGCAGACTTTGGGCAAAATCTTCCATAAATCTTCCATAGCACAGGAAAATAAGTAAAATGAAGCATTTTCATTTAACAGTTTAATCATTTCCTCGGTGTTGAAAGTAAGGCATTGTGGTGTCGATGTGAGAGAGGCAGACCCAGAAGATCTTTGCAGTGAACTAAAACGGAAAAAATACAGAAACAAAAGAGCCAGCTGTTTGTTCTAATATAATACACAGATAGAACAAAAGACCCCCACAGAAGCCGACCGGTGCTCTGTGAGGCAGAACACTCTCCCGGTGGTTTCATTCGGCCGCCCCCCCCCCCCGGCTGCTCTTCCTCCCACTCCTGTCTCGGCCGGCATTAAATTGCTTCGCATTATTGGGGACAGAGAGATTCTGCTCGGCTTTTCAACCCTGCAGTCACTCAGGCCTATCTTAATAGAGATCTCCCTCTCGGGCTGAGCAATCTATTGACTCCCATCATTCCAGAGGTGAATGGCACCTGAAAACAAAGAGTGCTTTGGAACTAATGCGCAGAGTCTGGAGGGAGGAACACATGTCGTTACCCTGATACATGACCAAGAACCAGGTAGATGGACTATGCAGTGATGAAGCATTTTTCATAAGATAATCTGTTTGGTTAATCACGGCCTTAATTGTTTTTCTGCCAAACGTTAAAATATGATCTGTAATCAGAGACAGAGATGAGATGAATTGTCATTTTCCTGCATCACCAGGAGGTCTTTTAAAGTATCGCATCCCCATGCGTTTCGCCTTGGAGACGGGATGACTCATCAGTTAAGAAAGCAGACAGAGGAGGCTGTTTCTGGTTTGTGATGAGAGAGAAACACAGGTCACCAAGGCTGAAGGCCAGAAGAGCCTTTCCAGACGTACTAGAACCGTTCACCTGGATTTGTTTGGTATCATTTATCGGAGAACTCATTAAGCTTTGGAGTGGGACTGGAGCCTTATGATTCATGGCAAGTGCCGTCACTTTACATCGCCATTGGATAATCAGTCCCCCTCACTTTGGTTTAATCCCCCAGATCTCTGCAGCATTCATAATTTGAGTTGGGAAAAAAAAAGCATTCTCTTTCATTGTTCATCCCCATCATCCCTAATGTGTATTTGAAAGATATTTAATTAAACAAGCGGCTTGCTATTGAAAGAATATTAATTTTGTGTTGCTGTGGGGTCTGATTTCAGCTTCTAGGGATATAAAACATCAGTTCCTCTTTTAAATCGCTTGTAGAACGATGACAGCGTTACTCATAGTGTGTGTGAGGAGCTGGGACTTTATTTTTGTTGGTGCAGATGGCAGTGATTCTTTCAGAAACCCCAGAAAGTAAATCTGGAGGGCCATCAGTATAATAGTGATGGGAGTGGAAGTCCTGTTTGATAAATAAAGCACGGCATCCAGCCGTGTCTTTAATAAAATCCTATTCTGCGGTTTTTGACTGGCAGCATCCTTTTGTTTGTCAGGATTCCTTCAAGCTTCTCTTTGCTCACTCACTTCAGATCATGTGTTCTGAAAAAAAAAAACAACATTCAAAGCTTTATGATGACTTTTATCTTTAAACTTTCATTCCTTGCCTGAAGGTGAAAGACTGCTTTTGGAGCTTAAAATCAAAAACCCCCCAGAGGAACACAGAGCATCTATACTCGCTGCATATCAGCCCGTTCTGCTTTTTTTCACCACTTTTTCCTACCTTCCTAAAATCCCCCTCGCCTCACCAATCTCAAGCTTATCGGTCACATTAAACGAGTGTTGCTCATGTTTTTGGAAACATTCAGCTTGTGAACATAAGCGGGATTTAAAACCTGTCCCTGCTCAGGCAGAATTCTCAGCTTTGGCCTTTCTTAATGCGTATTTTACTTTACGTGGGAAATAAAAACAATTTTCCATCTTACTTAATGAGACACTTGTCTGATTTTGACATATAGCGTGGATGGAAACATATCAGGTGAGGATTTTGAACAGAACCATGTGAGTTTGCTCTCTTTTCTCACCATTTCAACACATTTTTCTGAGTAAGTCTCTACTTGCTCCATTTTCATCATCTCTCTGAATCCAATGCCTGAAATTGTGAGAGTTATTTTGTCCCAATTCCTCCCAAGTGGTCTCATAGAAATTGATCAACCGTCCTCTGAAACTCCTGACCACAATCACCTTTTTGGAGACTTTGCCAACCCCCCCCTTAAGATCTCTTCTTGAGGGATCGATGATTTCTTCAGGAGTAGCATGAGCTTACCTGTTAAGGAGGCTGAGAATGATCGATCTATTCCTACACAGATCATTCAGTCAGTCCAGGAAGCTGAAGCTGATTCTGTGATGTGGAAAACATGGCAGCTCGAAAATCAAACTATCCGTCAGCCTACAGACAGGATCAGAATGTGGTATTGGTGATTTCATATGGGATTTGATATATATATATATATGATAGATCTAAAGCTAAATCCAGGAAATTTAGAACCAGAATATAAATAAAATATATATAAAAGTGGGATAAACTACAGGTGAGTATGTTCAAAAAATATACGCTTTCAGTTGGAAATCTTTAAGATCAATTAAAACTTTCCTGCTCTAAACTTCAGAAACTTGTCCTCAGTCACCTCAGGATCCACTTCAAACACAAAAGTCATCCAGCGGGACCTTTTAAACCTGACGAGCTTTAAACGAACAGAAGTCGTGGCTTTGAAACTTTTGCTGGACGTTTCATGGGCTCATATGCATTCTTTCTGCAGCTGGAGTAAAAGTGCCAATTTTGGGTTACATTTTGCCTTAAATGAGTGATGGCGGAATGGCATGTTCCCGATTTAATGAGATCTTTCCTCCTGGAATATCCTCCCTTCCACACCTGATCTTTTAGTGGTCTGAGTGGCCAGAGGAGCAGGCTTAAACTTCTCATGACTACATCCATGGCAGGGAACCTGCGGGGGCAAAGCTCATTTGTGGAACAGCTGTTCAAGAGGAGTCACAATCTCAAGAGAACATTGAAGATGTTGGAGAAAACAGGAAATAGCTTAAAGGATCCATCAGATGTTCTGTAAATCAAAACCAGGTTGATCCACTGAGACAATCGCTTTCTCTGTTGTTACGCTTTGTTCTGCTTTTTACTGGTTTTGTTCCCTTCTCATTCCATTTTCTTGAGTTCCCGTGGTGCCTTTCACATGCCCTTTGATTTCTACTGTTTCCCATCAAGTCCTGTGTTCATATTCTCCCAAAACCTCAATCTTTCTGCTATTTTAGCTTTTCATTCCAGCTCATCCACTACTTCTAAATGTGCTTCATCAGGCTTTCTGCTGTGCTTTACTAATTCCTGCATTTTAAACATTTATTCTTGCTGATTTCATTCTCATGAGTTACGCTCGACAATCAGCCCCTGCTACATCAGGGCAGAGCCTGCTCCCTTTCTGGGTCAAACTGGCCTGAAAACAGAAGATTGCTCATGAAATATGTCAAACAGGTCTTTTCATTGAGTTAGGCTTCTAGATAATATGAAATCGAAAGAGGTAAAGTACCAGCAAAAAAAAGGGAAAACGAGCTTATTAACATGATGTAACTGCATAAAGTATGCAAGCAATAATTCATATTTATAATTAATTTTTAAAAAGATCATGCTTAAATATCCCATTTTCAGCACTTCTAAAAATAAGAGGAAATGCTTTGGGGTATATAATGGCAACGTTTGGTCTTCTTTCGCTTTTCTTCTCCACTTTTCTGGTGTTCTACAAGTTGCCTAACACAATCGGAAACTGGGGGTGGTTTACTCAGTTTCAGTTTTCAGTCTGAGCTAAAGACTACCGGTCCAGTTCGTGTTTTTTCCACTTTCTGCTTTACTACCATCAGCAAACTGCTGCACCAAGAGGTTCAAGTGTGTGGTTGGGCTCTGAGACCTGCAAACTGAAATCAATCTAACAGATTAATGCTGTTTGCTCATGTTTCCCTATGAGTAATTTGGTTGATTTTCATCTTTGGACATCTTATATCTTTTTAATTTATTGGGAACATACATTTCTCTTGGAAATAATTCTTTGCCAAAATTTCTTTGCAATTAGGACTCTTTCCCTCCTTTTAATCTGTGTTCAAATTAACTCTGTGCTGTAGAGCCTTTCAGAATCCTTCTGGAAAATCACTGAGCCATCAATCAACCGCAGCCATCACCAGCACGGCGAGTTTAATCAGGCCAGTGAAATCAATTTGCTCTATGTTAGGCGTGATAACAATTTCAAGGATAGGCAGCCCCTGCACAAGTGAGGCCATCTGAGGGAGGATTAGTTTAGGAGCGATTAGCTGGTTCTGGTCCACCACTCCACCGACACCACGCCGAAAGAGCCAGCCATGGTTTTACTGGTCTCTGAAGAGGGAACTTTCCTCAGAATCCCATTATGAACAGAAAAGCCTTCATTCTGTTCATGTTATCTTTACAGTTAAAAATCTGTCTCATGAACCCGACCTGTATTAAAATATCCATCCAGCATCGACAAAGAGATGCCTTCAATATCTCACATTTCCTGCTTTTTAAAAAAAACTGTGGATGCCATGTTCTGTAAGGTGTTTTGCCAAAAATAATTGCTATGCAGAAAAATTTGTTAATTTGTTTCTCCAAATATCACAGCTTAGATTAAAATGGTTTAAAGCAGACGATTACCATCCACATTGGTGGTCAGCACAGCGTTTTACAAGGAATATCGATGATAGAACCTTGTGCATTTAAATAATTCCTTTATCTTAAATGTAAAATGACTCTTTTGATACTCGGCTCATTGGATGACGGTAAAAATACAACCAAACCTTTATTAAAACAAAGAGAAACTCATGTCTGAATAAGAAAATGTAATACATAAAGATAGAAAATGTAGCAGGTCTCTAAACGTACAAATATGTGCCTTAGGATCCGGTTATTTGCCATATAAAGGACATTAGATGAGAAAGTACCTGAGGAGGCATGAATTTACTCCTATAGTGAGTTATTTTCCACAGAAGAGGTGCATTTAGTCTAAGGAGACTTAGTTACAGAACCAGGAAAACATCATTCTCTGCTTACAGGTCCTTTGTTTTTTCAGGCAGAACAGTTTAACATTGTCTGATGTAAATGTCTCAGAAAGTATTAGCTTCAGAAGAGATTGGATTGTTCATGTGCCGGCGGGATACAGACAATAGTCAGATAACCGCCTGGGTTTCATGATTGTCAAATCACTCTTCTGCGTTCAAGTGACTCCAACTGTGTTGAAATGACTCATGATTTTCTCCAAAGAGCCTGGTTCATGTTCTCCTCAAGCAAACACAAAAGCGGGGGGGGTGTTTTTATTCTCTCAGCAAAGACCCAGCCAAAGGATGAGCTCCCCTCCCAAACAGATGGCGGTTTTCCCCGTTCTGCCAATGGAGCACGCAGAGGCACATGAGGACAGCGGAGGCAGGGCCAGGCCAACGTGTCCAGAAGCCAAGAGTACGCTTTGGATTTGCAAGTGTGCAAATCGTGTGGACGCGATGTGAAACTTCAGCCCACAAACTGGATCAGGACCGCCAACAAGGCAGAGCTGGCTACTGGAAGAACTCTGCTGAGCAGGAAAAGGGCGACGTGTTGCCACCCTGAGCTGGACCTGTGTTTCTGCCTTTACCATGTACATTCTGCATTCATTTTGGACAGAGATGTATAAAGTACTGGAGTAGTGGAGTAGAAGTACAAGTATTATATAAAAAAAATGACTTGAGTAAAAGTAGAAGTATTCTTTCAACACCATACTTAAGTGGAAGTACGGAAGTACTCAATTTTTTTGTACTTAAGTATTGCAAGTAGAAGTATTTCAGAAATTGCTACTCAAGTATCGAAAGTACAAGTATAAGTAAAAGTACAAGTACTGTGTATATTAAAAAAGGCAGTCAAAAGTGTCATAGATATTGTTTACATACATACATACATACATACATACATACATACATACATACATAC
>JABUIW010000010.1:16015310-16030277 GCA_013363375.1 Menidia beryllina | reverse complement strand
CATACATACATACATACATACATACATACATACATACATACATACATGCATACATACATTTTTGGATGAGTGTGCAGCTGTTTTGCCACATAAATCGATCTGTTTTAACTTTTAAAACATCTGGCTGTTGTGCTTCCAAATGGCTCTGGCACATCACGCTGGACTTTTGAGGAAACAGCACTAGAAACAATCCACTCTCAAAATAAATAAAGTCTACTTTTCCACTTTACAGTACACAGCCTTTCAGGGATGGTAGTTAGATGTATGATCACATAAACTCTATAAATTATGCTTCAAACTCCTGCAGTTTCCTGATGATGACTTTTCCTCTTACGTGGTTGGCTTGGATCTGTACTAACAGCAGCTGCATTTTCAGGTCTCTGTCAGTCTTTTCTCACCTCTCTAAGTGAAAGCCACACATTTGTTCCCCCTAACACATCACAGGTACACAGAGATAAGGCTCTGATGCAGCCCCAGTTGCTGATAATCTGATTCTCACACAGTGGAGCGGTGCTGCTCATTCTGAGGTGTCTGTCAGATGTAATCACTGCTCATGAAAGTGGGGCCACTTTTATGGCACAAAACCAACCTCCTCTGTCCCCACAACCTTTTAAATTGTGCAGACTTCATTCACAGTTTAATGCACCCTCCTGCCTGTATAACATTTGTGTGTGAGACACAGATAAAAAGCTGAAAGGAGCCTGAAGCCTTTTTCCAAAGCAGCTCCAGCCTAATTCTGAACCATTTCTGCCCCTCAACTTTGATCAAACTGAAAAAAATCATGGAGAAATTGAGAATTTGTGGAGAGTGACACCAGGATTTCAAAACAGACTGAGAGGAAACACTGAAGCAGAATGAAAACATTTATTTAATGTTATTTGAAAACTAAACTGACCATGAATGAAAAGATCACCAACAGGAGAACAAGCCATGAGGACGGTGAAGCAAAATCCCTGATCACGAAACAGATGTTTTAAAAAGAGAGTTAATGTCTGAAATGTGTTAAAAAACTCTAAAAAAAATCTATTAATATGAACCAGCATCTGGAAATGCTGCTCAGTATTGAAAAGAGCCCTCAGAAAACCAACTGTAAAATGAACGATCAAAGACGCTCGTCAGTTTGGTTTTGACAAAAAGGAAGACATATTTAGAGAGGCTGCGAATAACACAGAAAAGCTTGTGGAACGAATCCATCCTGCCCTCTTTTCACCTCGACAGCCATCAGACATGAAGCGCTCAGCGATACAATCAGCCCCTTATTGTCCTGAGAGGCAACACCTGCTGCTTTTTGCAGGAAACTGTGACCCAGCTTTCCATTTTGAAGAGTCAGATGTTGCCGCATAATTTCCCTGTCGTCGGGAACAACGTAACGTTTTTGGATTATGCATTAAAGCTAACAGCTGCACAGCTGTTTTTCTCGGCCCGGCTGGTCTCTCCCGGAGCCGTCTGTGTGTGAAACAGATGCTGCAACAATATGGTCGCCGTGGCTGCGAACTGGGCCATCAACACCTTGTCAAAAGTGTTCGACTCACGGCACTTCTCATCACAGTGGAAGACCTGGTTGGACTAATAGTCTCTCATTCATTTCTCCTGTGGTGCTCTCAGTCCAGTGCATGCACATCTATCAGGGGGCTGGAAACTGTTTGAATTTTATCCATAGATGAGTCACAAAGGGCTCCGGGGGCTCTGCGGAACCAGATCTGGAGTTAAACCTCCCCCAAAGCCATGAAAATAGCTTAGTTCATGTTTTAAACTTGATGCTTTATAGTAGCTGTTGTAAAGCATCTCAGAGTGAGACATAAGGTAACATGACTAATACAGGAGCGAATAGGAGAATCTGTTGTAAAATATGGAGCAATATCTTTAAAAGTCTGGGCTGGATTGCTCTGTTTAGCTACTTTACAGTTATACCTGTCGATATTTTATCAGCTTAGGCAAGGCAAATTTTTTTCAAGATAACATTTGGTGTAACAGAGAAGTGGAAGTGCTTCATCTCAGCAGGTCAACAAAATCCTCCTGACTGATATAAATATGAAATACTGGTAGAATTAGTCAGTTCCACTGGTTAACATCACTGTTGAGGACTGAAGGGATGACGTAGGACTCAAACAAATGCTGAATCCCTCCCTCGTTTTGAATCTTTTGCATGCATTATTAACAAACCGTGTTAAAGCTTCCTCGATAAATCGAAAAGGGAAACATAACCGGGGCTCCAAACAGAAGCTCTCTCGTCTTTTATCTCCGTTCCTCATGTGAAAAGGGCTTTGAAGATCTAAGGACTGATAACAGTTGTGCGATCTACGGGGGGAACATCCGGTTATTAATTCAGCAGAGCCAAATTAAATGTCAAAGTCCACCACCGTCCAGCGTTCCCCGACTGTTTCATGAGGCCTGAGCCTTTTGGAGCTGTTTAACCTTGATGCTCAAACTCGCTGATGTGGGAGAAATGTAACAGTTAAAGTTAAGGCCGTAGATTCTTCTCAACCTTGGAGGATCCCATCCTCCCGTCAGTCATCCTGAGCCGAGGCGACGGGCGCCTTCAAAGGCGCAGGAAGAGTTTAAGAACGCAGACGTTTCCCTAATGGAGAAGCAGACCCGAACAAGTTGTTCCCCCGGTGAAAGCGTCTGTCGGTATAAAGCCTTCAACACTTCTGATACCGTTTTCCCCAAATTCGCTCAGTTGAACAAGTTGAATATTTTAGAAACTGATGTGTTTTCATGGATAATTGAGAATTCACACATTTTAACCCTTCACAATGCACCCACGTGTGAATAACTGAACCCATATACACCAACACTCACTGCTTTAAGTCCAAAAAGATGAGAAAGCATGGGGCGCCCAAATGGAAAGGATGGGACAAAGTTCATAGACGTGCATCGGTCACAAAAGTGGACTACAGAGAGGGCTGGGTCGCTGGAGTCCAGATTCACGTGGTGGGAAAAGCAAAGCTGGGAGTGTGTGAAACATCTGGCCGTTGCATCTCAGGGATTAGGAAGAGGTGGAGAAATACATTTTTTTAAAAAGCAAGCTTCTATCTGATTATCTCCTCTTGGCTGTCTGGCATCACGAGGGGAAATAGGGGAAAGTTTGAGGAATAATCCTTTTTAGTCGTCCAGCACAGAAGCTCCACCGACTTTATTGAACTAAAGGAGGAAATGCTCATTTGGATTTGTCGCTGGCTCCATGGGGGTGTTGGTGGTTCTGTAAAATGAGAGGAGACACGAATGGAAACATCAGCGACAGTTAAAAATGTGAAGAGAACACGACGTTGTGCTTCCTGTGTCTGCGTTCATGTTTGTGTGTGTTAGGTCCCGTCAAAGGGAATCCATGTGTTTCTCCACATGAACAAGCTCAGCTAACCAAAGGCCGCTTTCCTCTGGCACCGGAGAGGATTTATCTGCGTTAAAGTTGGTCTTCGGAACATTTTAACGGTCCGATGGTGGAGTAATGTGTGTGCGTGTGCCTGAGCAGCTGGTTACAGGTAAAACTTCTTAATCACAGATTCCCTTTGAGTGAACCAAATGTGATGCAGACAGGCTTCTGCTGGCTTGACAAAATACAACAATTTGAGTTTTGAAGCCACAATCAAAGCTCTGGAATTGGCTTCGATACCGCGGAGCAGGCAAAACACCGACTTCCATTCCCACAGACATCAAAAGAATATCAGATGACAGCTCAGGGCCGATACACTGAAAACATTTTAGAAGTTTTTTTTGTGTGTGTGTGCTAAAAGAGGAGAAAGTATCCCAAAAACAGCCCTAAGACACCATCAGCATGATAAAACCTGCTCAAACGTTTTACAATAATTTAAAATACGGACAAGTCCTTAGTTTTTAGGTCACTATTTTTTCAAAGGCTTTGTAATGTGGAGCCACGCCAAATTTAATAATCAGACTATTTTGGATGCAGCTGGTTGTCACAAACAAAGCTGATTTCATTCCTCTGCCAGAGCTTTGAGGGAACAACCTTTTAATCAAGAGAGATTTAACACTATAAAACAGTACATAACTTCCTTGTAGTAACTTATGTTTATTGATGATAGAATCAAATGCTTTTTGTTGCTCCTTTTTGTGTGGGCCATGATATGTTGGTTTCCATTTAGCATCTACTCGTACTTGATGGTAAGCCGGAAAACACCACATTAAAATATGTTTGTTTAATTTGTAATCCTGGATTCTTTATACTATGTTGCTTTAATTTGATTAAATGTTGTGCATTCAAAGTTCAAATTAAGGGTCACAGTCTATATGTTTTTTATGTTGTTTTTGTTCCTATATTCCATATCTTTTGGGTTCTGTGCAGTTTGTGTCCCTCAGCTTTAGGACCGTCTTCTTACGATGTCGTAAAGCATTGCAAGATGAACACAGAAAAGGCATCTGTCACAAGCAGCACAATGACTTTTTATTGTGAGCGGAACGGTTTTCAAGCTAAAAACTGCTGAGAGCTTCAAAGTTTGAGTTTGTGTGTCTTCAGTCAGCAAACATGCGCTTAAGAAGATCTCTGCGGCATCACAAATGCATTTATGTTTTATGGGAGGGGGGACATTCTTCCAGAACTATTTGATCTCTTTAACCGCATAAAAATGTTGACGCAATTCTTTTGTTAACCATTGTAATATTTTCACTGCTTTACTTCATCTCCAAGAAAAAGTACAGAGGGTACAAAATGATGTATATGTGGAACAGTTCACGCTCACTTGAGAATAATTGAGTGGGAGTTTGAATATGGTCTGATCTGGATGTGACAGTTTGGTTCAATTAATTTTGACTTAACTCAGTGTGAGATTTCAGTCTCACTGGTGGGTTAAAACTTGCTGTTAATCTGGTCAGAAGGACAAAATAACCTGGGCGATGAACAGTTAAAATAATGCAGAGACAGATTTTTTATTCATAGATTAATTTTACAAGCCTTAATGCAGCTGTAAGGTTTGACAGTTTTCGTGTCTCAGATTGTTAATCCTCCACTAAACTGTAGATTTGTTTCTTGAAATTTGAAAGGGGAGAGGCATGGGCAAAGGTTTTGTTAAATACCGCTTTTACTCTCCTATCTTTTTAAACCTGCGTTAAAGACTATTTGCCAATGCAGCACCCGACAAATAACATCCCATTAGCCCTGTGAACCTGCAGTTACTGATGCACCAATGGGCTCCATTACCATCCTTTCCTGTAACGCTCTCAGTTAATCCCCCATCTCAATACCCCACTTGCTGGATGACCAAAACAACCTCAGAGTGGACCACCTTTCAAACCAGCTCATGATTAAAACTACGAGATGAATCTCATGGAAGAGGACAGATGGAAAGACTCGTGACTGAATAATAGAATAAAACAAAATGTTGATTTTTGACTTGTTGAAAGGGACTGAGCCTGTAGTTTGATGTAAAAAAAAATGTATGTTTACACATGATTAACACGCTATTATAAAAAATGATGTGATGAGAAAACTCAGAAAGATTTAGGTTTGGAGATTATATCTGCATTAAGACATCAGACCGGAACTTTACGGCTAATTAAAGAAGAGAGCTGTTGTCACACAGGACATGTGAAATGACTGAATCATGGAGTGTGTGAACACACACACTCCACACTACAAGGCCCCACTTCGGACTCTTTTCTGCTGAGTTGCCTTCTACTTGCTTGTGGACATTGCTGACATGTGAAAATATGTGGTATTGATTAATACAAATGGAAAAAGTGGCCAGACGTAGAATTATTGTGGCGTCGTTTTTAGCCCCTGTTATTTTTTGTCATTTGCTTTGCAGATGTTCTTTGCTTTTGTTAGCATGTTTTTTTGTTTTGTCTTATCCTTGATTTTAGTCTTGATTTGGATTCTGATTGGTTTTTGATTATTCTCTGTCTGCTGCCATCATTTACAGACGTGTGTTTGTGATTGAAATTTTGTTTCATCAACTTTTGTGTTTGTGATCTCAATTCAGAGAAAAGTTTGAAAAGATGAAATGTAAAAAAATGTGTTATTTTGAATGTGTCTAAGCTTTGAAAATGGGTCCTTTTTTTACTTTTGAAATAAGGGATGAAGTTGACACCTGCGGTACAAACCTGGTCTTTTCTGAGGTAAAAACTACACGGGTAAATCATAAGGATCTTTTTGGGTCAAATTTGAACCCTTAACGGTCCAATTGGGTGCTTTCTTTTCCAAAAGTGTGTTTTGCTCCTTGGTTTTCATTGTTCTTTGCTGGATCCTTATCTCAGCCAGAGCTCTGTCTAACCCGAACAAAAATATGGATTTTCCTTATCGAGTCTGCAAATAACTTGCGATGGCTGATGGTGTTCCGTGCTGCACTCTGAAGCTCAACTCAAAGGGGAAACTGTACCACAACTAACCAAAAAGGAAAGCAAATATTATAAATTATAGTATTGCTTGCTTTCTGCTGAAGCAAGACTACGCCCCCATCTAACACGGGCTGTGATAGATTTGAAATGTTTTATCTCACCCAGCAGTTTATTCTACATTTTTATACAAAATGTATAATCAGAGTTAATCACAGAAAGCGAACAATAAAAAAATAGCACAAAGGACGACCTGCCACCCTGTTGTTTTCATAAATGATGAAATATCATTTTAATCAGGGCCTCAAATGCCATCTGATCAGGACACAATAGCCAGCAGGGATGAGTCACAGAAGCAGAAACAGACGACAGGGTGACGGGTGCTGACCGTTAGCTGGGATATGGAGGGCAGAGAAAAAGAGAGGTTATCTCCACTTTTGGCATGAATTCACCCGTTTGTGATCAAAATCAGAATGAAACGGGATGGAAGGAACGCAGAGTTAAGATAAATAAACCACGTATGGTTTGTGTGGCTGGCAATTTGGAAGTGAGCAACAGAGATTTGACGCATGAACTTCATCAAGTGATAACAGCAAAGAAAAGCAATGCAGCTACAGGTCAGACAGCGGGATTTAGTGGGATCAGTCTTTGAAATGATTTCGCAGGTTGCGTGTGGAATTTAATTTACACTCTGCTGTGCGTCGCCCGTCTCGCTGCGAGCCAAAGTTCGAAGAGATGGAACCAATTATTAACAGTCAAGAGGCCCTCTTTCCCTCCTCCAGGTTTTACCCCTTGAAAGTCATTCTTTACCGTTCAAAGTCTGAATAAAAATCCCAGGATTTTGTCAGTTTTTCGGCATTTTCCTTCAGTCAGCAGATTCTTTTCTGTTTTCAGCATTCAACTCGCAGATGTTGCTCCTCAAAGAAATGCTCTTTTTCTGTTCAGCGGCTCCTGTCACAGGCTGTAGAAGTGTAAACAATACCTCGGATCGTTAGGGCTCTGAGGCATCCTGGCATGAAGACCTGCACCTAATATCACGCTCCGCGAGCCGGTCAATACCCGGCAACACCGCGAGAGAGCCCGGCTCAGCCTGAGTGCTCCCGCAGCTCTTCAGGACACCGTTTAACTCACCGAGGTCAAAGCCACCGAGCGCAAATCAGCTGTCAGCTGCCCGGGAAGTGTGAGAGCAGCGCCTCGGTCAGGGAGGCTTTAGTTTAGTTTAGTTTAGTTTTATTAGGATCCCCATTAGCTGCCAAATAAATGGCCACTAGTCTTCCTGGGGTCCTCACATGAAGAAATTATATTACATTATAAACAGATCATAAAAAATAAAAATAAAAATCAAAGTAGAAAATAATAAAAACATAAACAAGAGTAGAAGTATACAACATATATACACAGGTCAGTTCATCTTATCATCTGCAGTAGTTCTGAAGACAGAATATTTTTTAAGCTTGTTCAGTTCTGAACTCTTCGTGTGGTTATTGGCAGTGAAATATGGCTCTATAATGGACTGTGGATTTTAGAGAGTTTGTTCTGGGTCGAGGGAGTTTAATGTCTCCACCTCGTGCCCGCCTTGTTAAGTAATTATGATTTTGTTCAACAAGGACTAAGTGTTCAGCAAAAAATGAAGGCTGTTTTTTAAAGAAAGCATTCCATATGAATAAGAGAAGTCTTAATTTAAGTTTATAAGTTACTGTTAACCATGAAAGCCGTCTATGCATTGAAGCCACATTTGTTCTCTGTGAGCACTGAAGAACCACTCTAGCCGCCCTGTTTTGTGCCAGCTGAAGCTTGTGAAGCTCACTCTGTGAAGCAGATGACCATATCACCGGGCAATACTCAGGGCCCAGAGACAGAGATGTAAATGTGAAAACTTTCTGCTGGGATTTTTCCATCTGATAACACTGACCTCGAGGAGATTGGAGATAACTAGGTGTTACGTAGCTGCTCCATTATGAGTTCCTCCTCACGTGTGACATCCCAGATGTAAATTTAACTAAAAACATAACCGGGGGAGGTTTTAGTCTCAGGGGTGACCAGCCGTTTGGCCCGTTAGCATCGCACTAATGATCTATTTTGCTGCACCGCTGGCAATATTAGAAGCACCCATTATACAAAAGAGATCATTTTCTGCTGCATACCTCTTTAAAAAATAATCATATAGCTTACCAATAAATGGACAACGACATCAAATAATGTGGCGGCTGTAATTTATGG
Organism: Menidia beryllina; assembly: GCA_013363375.1. Classification (NCBI taxonomy): domain Eukaryota; kingdom Metazoa; phylum Chordata; class Actinopteri; order Atheriniformes; family Atherinopsidae; genus Menidia; species Menidia beryllina. The sequence continues at coordinate 16,021,769 of JABUIW010000010.1, read as the reverse complement.
GAGATGATGTCTGTATTTATGGAGGCTACGAGCAGTCAAACAGCATCCAAACACATTAAACTGATGCAGAAAGAAAAACACAGTGCAGAAAGTGGAGTGTGTTAAGATGACTGACATAAAAACCAGTTCATAAAATTCCATGATGACACCGACACAATATTAATGAAACTCTGCAGGTTTTCGTCACCCAACAGCTAAAATGTTATTGTGCAGATCCCTTTTGGGTCTGCCACTCAGATAACAATCTGCCCTCTCCAATAATGGGGAACATCTCCCTAAATGGTTTTGATTTTGAGGCTATAGAAAAGATTGAGGCTGAGAAAAATCATCATTCTTGTATATTTTCTTGCATATACCTTGAATAAATGTACTTTTTTGTTTGTGCACCGTGCAGATTTCCAATAACAAGAACATTAATCTGTATTTTCTTGATATTTCTTAGAATTATCCATCGGTTTCCTTTTCAGGGAACCAGCAGTGGTACAAAGAAAACATTTGTGGTCAGAGAATAAGAAACCAAACATGATGTCAAATGAGTCATTTCTGAGAAATGAGGTCCAAACAGCAGCGCACACTTTGTAAGCCGCACGGTTTTGAGCCACCCTCTATTTCCCCACAACCAATGCTCGTAATGAAGGGAAAGGCTTCAGGCAACCCAATAAACAATGCATGCCGAAGCTGTGCAGGGTCCCCTCATGCATAAGTCATGCTATGCATGTAGTATGACATGTTTCAACTCTACTGGAGGAGGTTAAAGCATGAACACAACACTGTACCCTGTCAGCAGTTTCCAAGAGATGCTGCAAAATCTATAAAAGAGGACAGGCTCCTCTGGTTTTCATGGTGCAGCAGCCCTTTAGGGGGGGGGCTTGTGGTGTGTGTTGTGCATCTTAAACTGATACTTTTGCAGTCTTTTTTCGCTTTAGTGAAGACACATCTAAAAGCCGAGCTACACAGAGGACAGGCTGTAAGCTGTAATGAGAAAACTTAGTTGAAACTTGGTTGAAAGATTCAATTTAGCAGACAAAGACGCGAGTTTAGCTGTTGCAGAGAACATCAGAGTGGAAAAGGTCAGGGTAGATTTACTGTGCCAATTCCGCTTAAAATGGAAAATCTGAGTACTTGGAAGCTAATTCTGTTTGCACCACTTTTATAAACTAGGACGCTTTTTTTTAAAGGTCTGGTTTGTTAGCGCCACACTGTGAAGTTTAGGCTCTAAACATCAGAAAATGTTTTCAGCTGCATGACAATTAGTAGGAAAATGAAAACATAACTTCACTTCTAATTTTGAACAACTTTAAATAAAAAACAAAGCCATACTCTCGCCCTCAGCAATACTTCAACAGCGGCAGCTCCCTTTAGACCACATTATAGCGCGAATAGACCACAATCTAAATGAAACATGTCTGCCCCCAACCCAGATGCCACTTAACTACCAGTGAATTCCCCTGTCTTGTCATATCAAATTACAAGCTAACAGTGAATAAAAATACATCCCTATTCTCCTCAGTGATTTGCCATTGTCCAGAGACAGTTTTCGTACCAGTACTTTCATGGAACATTAATATTTAATGGTTCTACTTGACTTTCAATAGGCCCCCTCAGTCCCACTGGTTTGTTTGGATTAGAGTCATACATTAAAAAAAAAAAAAATCATCAAGCACCGTTATATTTGTATAATCCACTTCATATTTACTATTATAAGTTCACTTTTCATGTTATTCATGTGAATTATAACTTGTTTCAGGCTCTTTGCCCAAAAGTTGCGTCCATATTTAATGAGGGCCTTTCAACTTGCTCACCAAGTTATAAAAAAAAAGCTCCCATCTCCTGTTTTCTGACCAAAAGCAAAAGCCAAACGCCGGCTGCAGCTGGTGGTGTAAATATGAAGTGGGGCTGGAGTGCTTCAGTCATTAGGCGGCTTCATTTGGTTTGCAAAACTAAAATGACTTCCACACGAGGTCTGTGGGGCTTACCCGCAGCTGCCAAGGGACAAAGTTGGGTCAACACATGCTATCATTTCCCAAAATGAAAACAAATAAAGCACTTTTTTCCCCGTTTCAATCGAATAAGTTGATCGTTGTAAAAGGTTCCTAATCTAACAATACAAAAAGTCACATTTTATAAATTCCTCACTAATATTTAATTGGTTATGTTTGTGTTTCTGTTTCTTTAAAAACACAACACAAAATTGTTTAAAAATTCTAGAAATGTAAAAAGGCATGGTCATATGGATTGAGTTTTTTTTTTTTTTTGCTGTACAGAATTTTAAAAATAAAAACTTTTCATTTGACTGGTTTTACAGAAACAGACCTGGCATGAGTCGAAATAATAACAGTGACTATAAACATGTGTTATGGAGTGGTCAGCGGTATGAACCACAGGACATAGATCCAGCTGGCATCGAATAAAATAACTTACACACAAGTAACCACAAGTAATTCACTTCACTCTCATCTTTACACACAAAGTCATCTCAGCAAAACCGAACTGAATATACAGAAACATAAAGCATCTGTGTGTGTTTTAGAACAAAATACATCTGTGAGTGAGTTATATTCAAAGCTTTGAGATACTGATCAAACTGTTCAAATAATAAGTAGCAAAAGTACATTAATAATTATCAACAATGCCAGATGCTGTTAAATAGCTGAGGAAGTGGTGGTGAATAGACAGCAGCATTGATCAGAATGACCCAGATAAAACATAAAAAATGCTGAGAAGGAACACAGCCAAACGTTTTTCTGTGGGTTTAGGTTGGTTTCATTTTGGCTGAATGTTCTTTGCTTGTTAATTTCTTTGGGGAAAAGCGGCCTGAGAACACAGCAGATCTGCACTCACTTCAAATTTTCGGATCCCAAATCCCACAACTTCTTAAGAAGTGCAGTGTCACAGTTGTTAACTGCGGATTGTGACACCCTTTTTTTCTGGGGACAAGCACATGTGCTACATCTGTCCCGGTGAACTTCCTCAGCTGGTTTGCGCTGACTTAGAGCCTGACCCCTTCCACCCCATTTCCCAGGAACCCACCACCTCAAATGACTCAAATGTTGCCTGATCCAGCCCCGAGCCCAAGGTGACACCTGAGATTGCAGCAAACCTCGGTGTGTTTGAGGTCCTTTCCACTGAACGCTGTTCTCTGCGCTTCCCCTTTCTGTGCTGATCCCTCCCTCCCCGAGCCTCCCGCCGCCTCTTCTCTCCCCTCATTCTGCAGAGTGCAGCCGCACAGAGAGCAGCTACCCGCCGTCTGTGGAGCCGAGTGGAGTTTCTGATGAATGCCGAGGGCTTCAGGGGGGCAAAACTCCTCCAACATCTGAGAGTGTGAGAGCCTGGAAGACTGGAGGGGAGAGGAGGAGGAGAGTGGCCGGCCAGATTGATCCTTCACTGGGTGGGATTTTCTATTGCATTCCCTCGCTCTGCCATGGATCTCAGGAGTAAAAAACTAAGGGGAGTTGTAGCTCAGGTTGCACTGATGCTTCTCATCCTGTGTGGGAACCTGAAAGCAGGTGAGTCCTGACAGTTAATCTCCAGAAGGATCAGATGTTGTGAGTTTGTCCAGTTTTTTTTTTCATGATTCATGAGGTTGTTTTGCATGTTGTAAGGTATCTACTGTGACTGAGTTTAGGTTTTTGTGAGCGTGCAGAGGGAGGTTTTTTGCACTGGTTCGGTTGCATGTGGAATTCCTGCCCTGGCTTACGTGCGACAGAGCAAAGCGAGTCAGAGCAGAACACCCCGGAGTGCCGAGCGAACGAGAAACGTTGCGTTGCTTCAAGTTTCCAGCTGGTTCAATGGATCTGCAGGCAGGGGAAGTGTAGATGTGGGTCTGCAAAGCATTCAAACAAGCATTTTAAAAGCAAAAATCAGACTAAGCATCTGGATTTGTTTGGCGTTTCACTGCTAAATGGTTCTTTCTCCTGTCCCAGCACGAAAACAGATACATGTAGATTTAGATAAATAGATTCACATTTAATCTACTGTCTGATTTTCTCCCTTTCTTTGTGCAACAGCACGTGAAACACTGCGTCGCACACACTGTCAAAGCGTTGCGTTAGTTATGGATTGGCTTTTGCATCAAATCTGACAGGTGAAAAAGTTAAGTCAAAGGGGTCGAAATCACTGAGGACATACAAATACAGATGGAATAACATGAATTTCAGAGCTATATTTCTGACCTATTTAGCCAACATACTTGAGCAAATAAGATTTATTGGCTGTTATTGTAGGCTGCTGGTCTCTGAGGTCTCCACAGAGGCCAGAACAGGACAAACAAAAGGTGGATCCAGCCACAGGAGGTTATATTTCCCTTGACAAATCACAGCTGTTACGCCGAGGTACATTCACTGAGTGAGTTTCAACAGAGAGAAAATAAGGGAGATAAAGAGATTTCTTCTCAATCCAAGAAAAGGTTACGACTCCGTGAGGTGTCAGTCAGGATCTACAAAAGGAAAGAAATGCAGCGGATTTTTAGCTCGGTAAACTGAACTTGGAACATATTTTCCCTCACAGAGGGAAAACATACAGTGCATCACCCATTAATGATCTCCAGAGAACCCACCTCTCTCCCAGGTTTATTTGACTTTGTATTATTGCTGAGCCAGTGCCACAGGCAAGCCTTGACTAAAGGTTTCGGAAAGAACAAAGGATGTAAAGCGTCTGTGAAAGGGCAGATATTATGTTCCTGCTGCTGGTCTCTGAGCACTCAGGCTTCTTTGGATTTGTCAGAACCTCCATCTAAATACCTTGACATTTAAAGCCATTTTGATAGCAATCAAACCTGACACATTTAGTCATGTTTTACTAATATAACATTTCCATTATATTGTTTTATGACTTTTATGAATCTAAATCAAAACATTACACAATTAGAATAAAAAAGACTATTATTTTAAAAAATGTGGCCAATAAGTGTTAAACACCCAGCTGCCAGCTAAATCATCGAGTCATTAATGTTGAATGGAGAATAACCAGGTTTAGAGGACGAGTTATTATGGGCCCATAGAAAGAGAAGAGTATTTAAAAATGAGTGCATTAAAAAGCATTTAAACGTGTGCTTTTTATGATGACTTTATAGACATTTTCGAACATTTTATGTTTTTAATTTGCATGTATTTCTAGTCCTTCTTTTAGCCAGTCCAGCTGCTAAAGGTACAATCGTAACAAGTGGGATTTTTCCCAATAGTTGTCCTGAAAAATACAGCAGAAATCATTCGGGGTAGCCCTGAAAAAGACTTCCAGCCGAAGAGAGTTGGATGTTGTATCAATTTGTTCCTTTGACAAATGTTTTTCTTTTCTTATCACTGTTCAACGGTGGGAGAACATTTAAGCCAAATAAGCCTTTAAGTTCACTGTTAGCTTACTTGTTGCTTTCTGTTAGTCTTCCATTCATCCTTCAGATTTAGCCGGCCGCCGACAGACCTTTCTCACTCCATTATCACTCCGCTCTAAGGTCTGCTTTTTGTCAGTTTATCACTTTGCGTCTGTGGTGTGCAGGTTTGTGTGTGTCCATTACTCCATACATCACATGCTGATGCATTAGTTTTATGAAGTATTTATACCTGCAGAGGGGCATTGCAAGGTCAGAAAAAGGCACAGTTCAGCACAGATATCTACTACTGTTCAAAGGCTCCGAGGAGCTGAAAATGTCCCTTTTTTGCCTTCAAAATTCACAGGAAATCAATCACCATTCAAGTCTGTTCTCATTTGCAATGCGTTAAAGCATGACCCTGCTTTTCCGTCAGTGTCTCACAACGCTCCAGCAGCTCTCTGGAGCGTTTTCTTTTCAGCAAACTAATCTCCAGCAGCTCTAAATCAAACACGCTTGATGTGAGATACAAAAGTATCCAATGATGAAGCAAAGTGGGCTTCCAGGCTGCTTTTGTCTACCCACATGAAAGTGGTGCAGACAGTGTTTCTGTGTCTCCGCTACTCCGAGGAATCGTTATCGCCCTCCTCAGCTGATGTGGAGTCAGTGGAGTGTGTGCTCTAATCGCTGCCTAATGACAGATAACATCGTCGCTCTCCTAACCCGCGCGTGTGTGTGCGTCTGTGTGTGTCTGTGTGTGTCTGTGTGTGCGCAGAAACACATATGTCATTGTGAATGTGTGTGGAGTCGGTGTATCTGCAGATAAGAAGCAAATAGTGTTGAGGGGAACACATAAATGGGCAACTGAGGATTTTTTCTGTAGCTACACACTGTGCAAAGTGTGTGTTGTGAACAAAATGATAACACTCAGACACAGGTGCCAGATTAAACCTGACGTGTCGGATGGCGCGGAAGGGTTGTCTTCTTTAAGCCAAACACTTCTTCTCTTTGCCAAATCTTCTTTAGGTCAAAGCAGATGGATGGATGGATGGATGGATGGATGGATGGATGGATGGATGGATGGATGGATGGATGGATGGATGGATGGATGGATGGATGGATGGATGGATAGATGGATGGATGGATGGATGGATGGA
>JABUIW010000010.1:15988705-16015210 GCA_013363375.1 Menidia beryllina | reverse complement strand
ATGGATGGATGGATGGATGGATGGATGGATGGATGGATGGATGGATGGATGGATGGATGGATGGATGGATGGATGGATCTTCTTTAGAGGGACATGACAGAGCCGTGGTAGAAAGCAAAAAGAAGAAGAATGAAGTTAATAAAAGACTAAAAGGTAAATTATTAGACAAATCCAGCTGAAAAAGAAAGCAGAAACCAAATTAGATTTTTTCAGACAGCCTGGAGGTCTTTCACCAGGCTTTTTGTTCAACTTTCAAATTAAATCAGAAGCAAAAAGGCTCCTTTTAAAAAGCCATTTTCAGAAATGATGGTGGCCGGGTGGGTTTCTGCTCTCTGACACAGCAGGTAGAGAATCAGAGGACGACGGGTTACCGGTGATGATGAATGGTTCATGTGACACCATAGCTACAGATAGCTGAGATGAGAAAGACCAGGAAAGGCCGAGGATGACCCTCCTTGTCATATTTCTTCTTTGATACGTTCAGAGACCAGAAGCGATGGCTGATGAAGCCTGAAGACTGGATCTGTGGCCACGGTGGTCATCTGGGTGAACCTGGATCCATCAGCCAGGAGTTTTTATGGACTTCAGTGAAAAAAAGAAGAGCAGCCTGTTGTCTGATTACTGGTTAATACCATAGGAACAAAGTCCAGAATAAAGACGATAAGGATGGGAAAATGGGCTGTTTTAGTTATGAGTTTGTTCTCTCGGAGGGCGGGATGCTGGCCTGCTGGTTAAACTGGAGTTTGCATGTTCTGCACATGCATGAAGCATCTCTCTCCATAGCTGATTTACAAACCCTTCCTGTGCTCAACCTGTTTATTGCCCACACTGTGGCACCATAATGTGCTGATGTGCGCTTTATTTTGCACTTGCTTGAGGATAATAGAAACCCAGGCCACATATTTTACAGGACCAGTGCCACTATGGAGCTTTCAGAGCTCTGTACATAAATTAGCTTCTGTGTGTGGATGGTTTGTCACCTCCGTATTCTTTTAGACTTTAAATTGCCGTCTGTTCCCTTTTATTTTCTGGGCTGCCAACACAGTTTGTGTAATTAGATCAGAGGCAGCGTCTTGGTAAATGTGGGCGCAGTCCAGAAGTTGTTAGTCTTCAAGGCTGTGGATGACACTGAACTCCACAGGGGGGCGGGGGGGCACGGTAAAAAGCCAAACCCTGAAGATGCACCAGAGATAATGTAGCTGGCAGGTGGTTTTAATGACTGACAAATGAGGCAGAAGCAGGAAAATCACACCTGCAGTTTCACCAGCTTAATACCAGATCCCTCCCCAGGGTCTGAACTTTGTTTCGTCCAAATTATCTACAATAAAGATAATTATAGATGTGTACTCTGAGTCACCCCCTTATTCTTTTATAATATTGCAACAAGCATTTTTTTCCTTTAAATGGGGAAATTAATACAAATAACAGTTGTTAATACAAATAACACAATGTTTTCTTGTGGGAGGCGAGCTGGGAAACCTGTGGAGCTCCATTCAGTTTTACAACCAATCCAAATACGAACAATTAACACACACTGTAGATAAAGCAATTCAATAAAAAGGAAGCAATCTGCAAGGTGAAGATTGCCATTTCCTTGGGTCTATGGTACTCAAACAGGGCAGAGAGCTGCCTTTTTTTTTTAGCTCGCTTCTTCTTGTTGCTTGTTCTGGCGTCCTGTTTCGTCAGTTCTTTACAGCAGCCCGCTGCTGGCAGGATGCTGGAACGGATCCGGCTCCACAGACCTGGGGAGGAAGGAGGGATGCCGTACCAGCCATTTTAAAGCAATGGGAGGTTGTTTTCCTGGGGAGAACACGCACAGTTTAAAAGATCAGTGAAAGCTCAGCCCGTTCACCGATCGTCTCATGAACAAGGGCTTCAGAAAATAACGTCAAACAGAAGAACAGAATGATGATTATCATGTTATAACCTCAATGCAGGTGCTCATTTATTAAGAAATGCAAATGACAGGAGCCCTTAGGATGTGTTTTCAGTTTAGTTTGGCCCAGTTTGCAGCTGGTAAAATGCAAAGATGTAGTGTTCTGGGTTGTTTTTTTTTGCCTTCAAAAGCCTGAGGTTATTTTACAACATGTTAAATTTGAATTACCAATGACAAGATGACTGTGTCCTCCTAATGATGCCGATGATGTGCAGATAGCATCAAGCTGTAGCTCCAAGCAACTTTTAGACAGCGCAGCAAATATAATGGATCTGTTTTGTCTTTTTTGTTTGATAAACTTGATATTTAGCATTCTAAAAATGCTAAACAGGGACATCAACAAGCTCTTTTATCAGTGCACTAATGAGTTTAGCTTTTTTGTTATTCCATTTATAGATACTTAGGGAAAGCGGGGTTGTCCCCAGTGGCTCAGCAAACTCAGCAGGAAGCTCTGGGAGTCTCACTTTTCCCGTCTGTGTAGGTGGGATTAAAGTTAAACTGAATTAGAAGAGCTGCTCCAGCAATCAGTGAAGATTAATTGTTTGCAAAGAACGTGTTTGTTCGAAGTTGCAGAAGTTTTAGTGGTGGAGAAACCCCCTGTCCTGTGTTACCGGGTTTTAACTGGATTTATAAACTCTGCTGTGTGCCTCGACAGTTATTTAAATGTTGTCCTGATACTAAACTGCACGTGAATGACTAAGTGAGAACACTTAAGGAGAAGAATCGATCGAGCAGCAGGTAGGGAGAACCCAAAATTGTCTGCAAAGGCCACATGGGCACGTCTGAATTTCTAAAATATTCCGCTACACAAAGGGTCAGAAGCTCCCATCAGGGGAGGAAGCTGCAGTTTCTGTTTGTAGCGGAAGCTGACTGCGTTCCCAGAGATAACTGCATGAGTTTCCTTATTTTTGCTTTTCAGTTGTTTCATAAAGTAAAAAAAAAACACCTTCTACAGATGTCAATCAGGGAAGAGGTTTCTTTCTTTCAATTCTGCAAAACAATGGAAAATATACTGAAAATTCCAAAGACCAAATTAGGCCAAAAAGAATAAAGATATCTAAGAAATAAAGAAATAAACGAAAGTGAGGAAAAAGGCCATGATGGTCTTGATCCAGCGTCATATTGACAACAGCATCTACCACTCTTCCTTCCTGTTGGGGTCCAAAAGACTTGCTAAGTCAGTATTTAAATAATAAAGCATGGTATTCACCCTCGGATCTAAATCTATAGGAGGAAGGTGGTCTGGCCTTTGGAGTAGGTGACACATCATCTGTAGAGATTAACCCACATTTTTTGGGTGGATAAACCTCTCACTATACAGGCAGGACACCCAGAATCATAACATAGCGATACAAATGTCTTCACACCATCAGAGAGGCATCAAACTGGAACCGCTTAAATTGACGTGGGGCAGTGAACTTTAGCATAGACATCATGGTCCCTAAATGTCCAGAATCACTTTAGATTGCCTAAATCCCTTCCTGTTATATTACCAAATGCACTGCTGACACACCTCCGTTATCAGCCTTTCATAACTTCTGGATATTTGCCGTAATTCCCCAGCCAAAGCTGCAAAGCTAAGGATGCAGAGGATGGCATTTGCTAAAAGCTCTATCAACCATCTTGGAGTTTAGTCAGTCATAATTAAAATGACATCTACACAGCCAAAATGTCAGATGTAATAAAAAAGTTCTGCTCTATACATTTCATGCACTTTTTATGAGGCTCAATCCATTTCTGGGAATTTTTACTGTATTAGTGCTACTCTTAAATTTTAATGAAAGCATCAGCCTCAAGCAAACAGGCTCTATTTCGGGTCTAAAAGCTGTAAACCTTCTTCATTTGAGTCATTTCTATAGTAATAGAAAGGTTGAAGTTGTTTTTCTGCTTATTTGGAAAACTTTGAATAATGAAATAATGAATAAAAATCATATTTTTTTTTATTGATATGAGGGACTTCAAATAGAAAGTTGTCAAATGTAGTGTAGTCCAACAGAAGGCTATGATTTTGATTTTGATAAAAAAGAGGATTTTCCCACCTAACCACAACTGACTTTTCTCATCAGGTCCTCATTTACTCACAAATGGAGCAAAACTTATATGATGGGCTGTAAAAGAAAACTGTATAAACTTAACTTGAATTCATTTAACTTAACCTGACTTGACTTGACCTGACATAACTTAATAAGACTGGAACGTTTGCAAAGGGAGAAAATTACAACAGGATTACAACAGGTAACAGAAAGAATCTGTAAACATAGTTAAAATTAATTTCAGCCTCATTTATTAGTCAGATTACAGCCTCTGTGTGTCGTAAGTCTTCCCTCATGTGATAATGTTCCTCTAAAAGAGTCTGTGACGTTTAAAACATACACTGTAAATCAACTTTAAAGATTGTGATGGATTAAAAGCTGAGCTGGAATAAAAGGTCAGTCACAAAGGATGACAGCAAACCAGCTCTCTCATTTTTTCCTACCCGATGTCTGACTTAACCTTATCTGGTTAGATCTTAGGGGGGAGGGACCGAGTCTCCACAAAGGAGCTGAGGGGAGGAACGGAGCGCATCAAAACTTGGAAATGAGACACGGGGGCCGTGCCCACACTGAAAAACTATTATGTGCTTTCATAAATCATTCCTTAAACTCGTTTGCGGGACAAACTGCAAAGTCACGAAAAGTTTTTTTTGATGTAATAAAAAGAATGGCTCGTGTGGGGGCACAGGATCTCAGCACTGGTTCTTGAGTTAGAAATATTTCTAATGCATGGAGCAGAAGTGATTCAAGGACTGGGGAAAGATCAAACCCACTGGACCAAATTACATGGTTGGGCAAGATGCTGTAAAATTGTATTTGGAGACTTTAAAGCTGAGTACAAACACCTCGTCTGTAACTTTATTAACCCCATAAAATCTGACCCAACGAAAGATCGATAAAAAATACTTACTTTTTTTTGTATCTGAAGTCTTGTGTGCTCATTTGCATAATTTTCATGTGTTTCTAGTAAACTGAATCAACATTGTATGCAGAGTTTTACAATAAACTAAAGTATAGAGTGCAAAAAAGGAGAAATACTCTGTGTTCCAGGGTTTTTAAAGCAAGGTTTTGCAGTGTGGCTCAGAAATCTCTGTATCAGTTAGTTATCAGTCAGTTTTTTAATTGTTGAGACTTTGAAACATCAAACTGGAGCTCAAATTCTTCTAAAAATGTCTCACCTGTGATGGACAGACCTGTTCACCTGACCCAGTGACAGCAGAGATGCCCCCCCACCCCCAGCAATGATTTGCTTGGGTGGGTTTTTCCCGTGGATTCTGAGTGTTACTCGTCCATTTGTTGTTTTTTAACTTGTGTTTTTTGGTGTTTGCAGAGAGGTGCCACAGCCCGCTCGTATCCGGCCTGCAGCCCGCGTCCTTCCGGAGCTCCTCCCAGCTGTCGGACAGTCACGGCCCCGGCTTTGCCAAGCTCAACCGGAGAGAAGGTGGGCAACACCACTGCCTTTTACACGTTAACCACCTTATGTGATTCATAAATCTTTAACGCGTCAGCTTCTTTATCTGCCTCACACACTCTGACACATGTGCAACGGTCACTTGTTCTGGAAGCATCTGCCTCTACATTACAGTTCAGTCAATCTTTACCAAAAAAAAAACTCAGATTATCTCGATACAAAGCATGAGAGCTCAGACGTGTGAAAAATACCTTTACATACATGTTAATCCCTCCATTGCTCAGTCATCTGTTCCCCCTGTTGTACCCAATAAAAATGGAACAGTTTTGCATCCGTAATTGATGACTGCATCCCTGTCTTCCTCTCGTCTCCCACTCCTCTATAATCTCTAAACTTTTTGGCGGTTGTTCGGTGTTGATCAAATAGTCGGCAAAAAGGAGCCCCCCCGCTGTGTTGCAGCTGTGCAGCTCGTGACACATCAAAGACACGTCTCACTTGGACACACATCAACCGAAAGCACATATTGTATCTGCTGGACTAAAGGATAGGCGGTAATGGCGGGTAGGGCTCAGTTTTTCGCCGCGTTTTGCTGAATACCTGGATCAAAAGGAGACTGTGAAAAGGTATTTGCTGATACAGGAGTTTTCAGGATGCTCGTGCACCCTCATACCTGAGACAAAAGTTGGATACAGAAGCCGGGATGTTTCTGTATTCGTAGTAATGCAGAGAGGGAAGGATTTTCTGCACCTGCCTGCAGGAGGTTGAGCCTGAAGGTAACCGTTGTCTTGGTGCGTTTGATGGAAAAAGCTGCGAGCAAAAAGACCCACAGTGCTCCTTTACCTCCTTCATCCCGCTCAGTTTTCTTGCCAACTCCAGTTTGATCCTCATGAAAGAAGACTGCGTGCCTCCAGACAGGGATCAAATGGAGCTGATTGGCACAACCTGAGAACATGTTTTTCTCTTTTAAAAACAGGTAAACACTGAAGATGCCGTTGCACGTAAAGCGCCTGCAGGTCTGCAGGCAATCTTTGCTAAACATGGGACCGTGCCTGTGAGAAATACAGTGGAAACAACACAGAACTGAGCTGAACTGTTGGACAGCTGTTCTGTGAAGTCTCACGTCTCTTCTGTTTGTCTCGGTTAAGCTCATTAGCTCCAGGAAAATCTCCCCACTAGACTCCGCGTGTCTCTTTGAACATTTTGTAACGCAAAATGTTCTCACATCTCAGCTCTGTACTTGACTCAGATTAGAGTTTAGAAGGAAAATGCAGTGATTAAAGCTCAGTTTTGACAGTAATAATGCGTGTTCCAGAAAAAATCCAAAGCATATAAAAAAGTTTTTCCTTGACTCAACAATAGAAAGTGCCTTACGTTCACAATCACAGATGTTCTCAGTGGGAATAAATAAACGGTTCATTTACGTATCCTCCAGCTGATTCTCCTCATAACCTATTGTTGTTCTCTGAGGTGATGCCTTATTCAGAGATAATTTGCCGGCAAAATTTACACCCTCACATGGGGCAACCCACAGATGTGAAAGCAAAACAGAAAGGCTTTTTTTTGTATGAAGCTAACCGGAAAAAAGACAAGGAATTAATAAATGGATGAATTAACAAATTAATGCAATATTCCACGCTGTAATGAAGCTTGAAAACAGGGGAAAAGGCTAATAAAATAATGCACATGTTAACCAATACACCGCTGTTTTGGATGTTTTACAGTTTTCTTAATAATTTTTTACCTATGGATTGAAGATTTAATGTATTGAACACTTACAAAGTATCAAATATATGAGATGTAATTAGCATTCCCACATGGGCACAAAAAAAAATCAACCCACAAATAAAGGTTTGGAAACATGTTTCCATGCATTTTGATGTCCCCACATCTGGTGTATAATCTCTTGCTTAGTAAATTGTTTCCTCATAAAGGAAAAGATCAGCTGTGTTTTATACATTTAAGCTAGTAATAAGTTATTTAACCAAGATTCTCAGTCCTTCCTCGCAGAGCGCTTCCACTGGAAAAGATGTTATTGTGTTTCAAACAGGATCAAACGATCCTTCTAACACTAATAAATTAATCAAAAACTTTAATAACTGTAAAAATGAAGTAAAACCTGAACTCCTGGAGGGGATTAACTACCATCCGTGATGGAGAATGACATGAATGATTGACAATCGAAATTTTTGTAAAAGATGCTATTTCAGCCTCTTAGATTACAGACAGATTAAATAAAACCGACTGATACTGGTTTGCCTGCTTCAGCTCTGCTGGACGCCAATAAATCCATTAAATCAACTAATCGAGTACATTAAATCCACAAGCTTTTAAGGAAGACATAAAATAGATAAGTCCACATGTGGAGGAGGCAGATCAGAACTTTCCCATCACACCAACCAATGAACTGCGAAGTGGAAAAATAATTAGTAGTATGTTGAAAAAAAAAAAAATATATAGAATATAATATATTCTATAGAATATGTAAAATATATGTATATATATATATATAGGTTCAGAAAGATGTATTTTCTGTTGATTCTGTTTTGTCGTTTACAGAGTTTAAGTGGTCCTTGGCATGTTTTTGTGTTGGAAAAATCTACTTTTAGAAAAGTTGATAGCAGGTATAAGTTGCCTCTGGTTTACTTGATTCTTTGTCCGTGCCCTGGGCGGTTTGAGCAGGAGCGGGAGGCTGGTCTCCCCAGAGCTCAGACAGAGATCAGTGGCTGGAGGTGGACCTGGCCGGACGCACGCAGATCACGGCTGTGGCCACCCAGGGCCGCTACGGCAGCTCCGACTGGCAGACGGCCTACCTGCTGATGTTCAGCGACACGGGACACAACTGGAGACAGTACCGGCAGGAGGGGAGCAGAGGGGTGAGTCCAGATCTCAGGCTTCCATCACGTGACAAAGACCTCATGGGATTGTTTCAACTCGTGTTTCAGACCGAACAGCGTCTGCTGACAGAGCAGGTCCTGCAGGTGTAACGTTCTACAAAGAGCATGAAAACAGACCAGCTTTAGTGTTCGATAGCCTGAAACATTCTTTATGTGTTCATAGATTATGTGTATTTTCTTTATTTATCATTTCTTTCAATTTTTTTAATCACCTGGCAGGTTGTATTAAGTGAAATAATGTTGGTTACTTTGAGAAATACATCGCTGAAATGGAAAGGATAATGAAAAGATACCAGAAATCAGTTACTTGGGTAGATGTATAAAAAGGATGCGTTTTTTTTCACTTAATCTGTGAGCGTAGGACGTCCGGAGCAGATTATGTCCTTATGAATGTGGCAAGATCCACTGATACAGACTCATTTTTCTCAATCGTACTGACCCATCACAAAATGACGAGAAGGAGAAGATCCTGCTGCACAAGCTGCTAAAATGTGACCTATCTGAGAGCTTTTCTCTGCATGTGACTGGACACAGCTACAATTCCCCCTTTTTAACTTATTGGCTGGAAAGATCTTTTTCATTTTTTCTCTTGTTATGGTTGTGAATGAACATTAAAATGTTTTGCCAGCACACACAGACAACAAACAGCAAGAATCTTAGAGTCTGCCAGCAATCAGTACCCTATTCTGCTATTTATAAATTAGTCTGTTTATCAGTTGGGCTAAATAAAGCCCATTCATTACACAAAGTCTGTGTGAGCACTGCCAGAGTACTTCTTCATTAATACAAAAAACAGGTCACACATAGCTTGTTTAAAGTTCCAGTGGAGCTGCATGGACATCATTTAAACAGCCTGAAGGAGCTCTAAGACTTCCACGGTGTGATCAAAACCGAAAGCTGGCAGAAAACTACCTCTGAGAGAGAACAAAAGGGGGCTTCAGACGGCTTAAAAGATGGCCGATTTCACACTCAGCACATTTGAAACAAATCCACAGTCATTCCGAGGCTTTGCAAATGAGTCAGACGAGCTTACAGCAGCTTTTGAGGAAGAGTCGCTCTCTGTGCTGCTCGACCTGTCACCATTCCTCCAGGACCTCAGTTTCCTCTGAGCTTAGAAGAGAGGCTTTGTGAGGCTTACCAAAGCTCTATTTCTGTAATTCTCCTGTCTCGTTCCTACTTCTCAACAACTGTAAAGGTTGCCAGGTGTACACACACATCCATAAATATATGTGTGTGTGTTTTTCTAACCAGGGAATATAACTCTGTATGTGCTGCGAATTAAAATTTATAACCCATCCATTCCAGCTAACACTTGACAGGCCAACACTTCACCACAGGGAAGAAATACAGTTTCATAAAAGAAAACTTTGATCATGCTTTGTGCTGCGAGTTTGAAGACAGGATTTTTACAAATGCCTCCTGTGTGAGGACCAGAAGTTCCACTGTGAAGGAGCTTTAAGCAGCAAAGAGGGCGTAAGAGGAGAAAACGACATGCAGTGATGTGCACTCCAAGAAAAAAACAACTTTATTCAAAAATAAAATGAAAAAAAAGCTGATTAATGATGGTATCAATATTCATACCTCATTATTGACATTCCATAAATGCGAATAATGCATTTAATGGAAAATAAAAGCAATTCAACCAACTAAAATTAGTTTTACACTAAATAATTATGATGACAAAAAATCTTTTTAGAAACGTCATTTTCCAACAACAGTAAAAATAGCAGGAACGCAGTGACTATGTGAAAACCCACAGGTCAGTCTGGCTGTTACAGATGTGCGAGAAAAACAAGAGCAAAGACGTATCCGCCTGAGCTGAATCACAACGAAATGGAAGTTGCAAATCTGTACCTTGACTGTGAACAAAGCAAAGCAAAGCATCACAAAAATCATGTTGAGACTTTGAAAAAGAGTCAGAAATAAGCCACACTGCATGTATTAGTTTGTTGTGAAAAATAGACCAACGAGTTTGATGGAAATTTTTAAGTTTGAAGGAAAGTTTGTGTAATAATGTGGGACTGCTGTGCTGGTCCTGAAGGCATCAAATGGTTTAAGTTAATAAGAAAATCTGTGGCATTCTAAAGTAAAATGAATGACATATGGATTTGATAGTAAAGAAAATATATCTGATAAACTTACCACCAATTAGTCCTGATTTAAATCACACGTAAACCATTGACTCAGAAAAACTCCAGAGCCTTAACTCGATAAGAGTTTCAACTAAAAGCAGCTTTATTTCATAATCCGAATTCAGTTAATATTTCTACATATGCTCTGAATTTTATTAGAAGTTCAAGCTGCTCGAGGATTCTGACCAAAACTACGTTTTACCAGGAGATTTGAACTAAACTTTTTGCAAAGCAAAACTCTGATGTTTGATTTCTTGACTTTATCTTGAACTCTATCTTTGAATGCAGAAATACTCCCTGCTCTAATTATACTTTGGAGCCGACTGAGCCGGTGTTTTAGGAGCATGTTTTAGCTCCTGGATGTGATGCATAGCTAACTTCTCAGTTATTTCAAGCATATATCCAGCTGCCTCACAACTACAAACCAGTGCATTGATGTGATTTATAGCTGCAGAGAGAATGGGCCTATTCAGTCAAGGGACATCTCCATTTCACCCCCACATTGTTTCTCTTCTGTTCTTTTGTGTGTGGATGAAGAGGGGTGGTAAGTTACAGGAAACACGTGTGATGGGAATCGTTTGTTTGTGTGAATAGCGGATGCATTACAGAGAAGATTCCAGTGTTGGCAGATCCAGGGAGACTAGATTCAACAGTTTATTTAAACTAAAACTATGAATGAAAGTGCTTTAACAGGCACAACAATAATACCTGTTTTTATAATGTTTGAGCGATGAAACAAAGGGGTAAATGTATTATTGGTATTGGCCAGGGTATTGGTGCTTAAATCCAAAATAATTGTGCCCTCACATGTTGTCACTGTA
The DNA here is from genome assembly GCA_013363375.1 of Menidia beryllina. Classification (NCBI taxonomy): domain Eukaryota; kingdom Metazoa; phylum Chordata; class Actinopteri; order Atheriniformes; family Atherinopsidae; genus Menidia; species Menidia beryllina. The sequence goes on along the minus strand of JABUIW010000010.1, from coordinate 16,003,983 downwards.
AGAGAACAGCAACAGAAGAAAAAAAGCCCAACTTGAATCTTCCAACAACACCAAAACTTTGCTATTTTTTCCCTCTTTGGCTCCTCATACTGTTAGTAGTTGTGATACCTCCTCAACTCTGGGGTATCATAGGGTCAGTGTACTTCAAAATGACTCAGAAACTCAGAGTTTTAAGGTTCACAAACATCTCTACTGTTGCTCTGGGGGTTAGAAAGATTTAGGGCCTCTGAGGTTGATAAATGTTACCAAAGGTAGACCAAGGAGTGTAATTTATCTAGAGCTGCAACAACTCCTTCACAAATCTAATTTTCTACCTGATTGAGAAATCCTTCTCCAGGAACAGGGCTCTGTCTCTACAATATTGCCTTCATTAAGAGGAAAATCAAATATTACTTTTCACAGACACCTTGGGGACAACAGTTCCAATTCAATGAAAGGATGAAAGGACACTTTTGCCGTTTTAGTAATAGCTTGTTCGGCAGAAGTCCTGAGGGAGGCTCTTCTGGTACCTTTGCAAAATGGGCAAATGACAGAAAACCCTCTTTTCCAGGCCTTTCCAGGGAACAGCAACGCAGACAGCGTGGTCCAGCACAAGCTGCAGCACCCGGTGATTGCTCGGTTTATCCGTCTGATTCCCCTGGACTGGAATCTGAATGGGCGGATTGGACTTCGGCTGGAGGCGTACGGGTGTCCATATGGTGAGTTTTGGCTTTCTTCCTTTGCTTCTTCTCAGTCATTTTCACAAACACTGGAGGCCTCTTGTTTCACATCAGGAAATTAAATAGAATTCCACACATTATTAGCCATATTCAATATTTCTTACCTACACTTACATTTATTAAAACTAAAACAATGAATTTAAGGGCCTTAATTTGAACACCAATAATACCTGTTGTTCCAGTAATTGGTCATTCACTGTGTGCTAATTCATCCGTACACTGTGGTTACTTTCAAAGAGCTCAACGAGTAAAAAAAGAAGTGGCAGTAATTGGTAAAAGGTGTTGTAAATATGTCATGCTCCGCTGTTTGGGTGCAGCGTTCGCAGCCCCGTATGTAGAGGAGGAGGGGAAATGAGGCTGATAATGAGCCACAGGTGGGGACTCTCTGACAGTCCCTGACAGGTGGAGGCCGGCGGAGGTCACCGCGTGGAAAAGACGAGCACACAGCAAACAGAAGAAGACCCGTATCTCCTAATGAATACTGGAAATAGCAGGGTGTGTGAGAGGTAATACGCCCCATCCTGGTGAGGGTGTGACGGATCCAAAGATCAGAAAAGTCATTTATTTACAAAAAGAACAAAAAGCGCATCAGAAGCTGGATAAAAAATTATAATAGTACAACAATACAAGGATTGTTTGTCCATGTATTTGTACATTTGCTGTAAATCACAAGCCTTGATTATGTTTGAACGCTTTATGTCTTGTCAGCTGCGAAAGCAGCAATAATGAATTCATTTCAATTGACTTTTCTAATTTGATGCTTCAGTAGTGACACAGTGGGCAAGAGACGGTATTCATGGTGGAAACAAAACCAGAAAGGGACCTTTGATCTAATGTTTTCTTTGAAAGAAAGAGGACCAGCTCTGTTGTCATTAATCCACCTCAGGAATCAGCTTAAAGATCAGTTTCCCCAATGCTGTGTTTTGCTTTCTGGTCGTTTTATTCAAAACTACTTAGGTTACCATCTGTCTTTTTAGTTATCTCTTCACAGTCTGAACAGAACAAAGACAGATACAAACCTGATCGCAAAGCTGCTGTTGATACCCTTGAATTCTACTAGTTATTTACTACCTAATTCTACTCATTTTGACAGTGCTCTTAAGCACACTGATGTCAGTTTCGTCTAAATATGGGTACACGAGATTGATCCAAATAAAGGGGGACAATTCAAAAGATAGAAAGACGCTTCAAATATCGACTCCGTGCACATACTTTATCAAATGATCAATAAAAGGCGCTGGAGCCCGAAAAACTACTTCAGTACACCATAAAAAGGGGCAAACTTTGTCAACTTTGTGTGTTGTTCTCAAAACTTTTTGGCCCCAAAGGTAGGGCTTTTTTCTATCCCTGATGTACTGAGAGCAGAACGTCAGATAAATTGAGGTGCAGTCCCAAAGGTGAGGATGTCTTCTGTTTGAGCTTCTATAGTGTCAGCTTTTATTGGCCTGTGGTTGAGCGAGAAAAGACAGTCACGGCCTTTTGATGTGGTTCCCATGGTTTCAGGGATTAAAAAAGCCACAAAAGTCAATCAAAGATAAAGAAGGAGAAAGAGCGATCCAATGGACAGAAAGTCATGGTGTGATGTTTTATTCCCTCTTCGTGTCACAGAGAACATGAATAGGAGCATGTGGAAGATAATTATACAATTATTTAGTTTCATATCTGTAAAGAAGGCAGTTGTGGGGAAACATCTCACTAACTCGGGGCTTCGCTTTTTTTCAGATTCGGACCTGGTGAGCTTTGCTGGCCACAGTTGCCTCCTCTTCAGGTTGGGTCCAACGCTGAAGCAGATGGAAACTGAAAGCTTTTATCTCAAATTCAAAACCATGAAGAACTCTGGGGTCATACTTCACATGGAAGGACAGAACGAGCAAAGCCTCACTCTGGAGCTGGAGAAGGGAAACCTCGTCCTGCTCTTCAGAAAAGGTACAAATCTGTACAAATCTGTGGAAAAAAGCCAGTTTATTTGCACACAAAACTTAACTTGGACGCAATGATTCAAAATTATGGTTCACTTCCGAAAACCAGTGTTTAATATTTAGTGATGCAATAAAACTCCAGTCATCCTCAGGCCCAGCCAATCACAGCAGCTTAAGTTAGAGCTGCTGTACTCTCATGAAACAAGAAATATAGATTAGATATAGAATAGATATAGATTATCTTTTTTTAAGCTCTCCATGTTGCATTTTAAAACTCGACGGGAGGAGATAAGGGTGACATAAAGCAGACAGTTTTTCCTTTTCAGAATCGCTTTATAGAAATCGAACGTGTTTGCCTAATGTTAATTTTTTCCCTCGTATCTTTTTGCATTTGTAATTGTGGAGGGGGCGTGGCGCTCAGCTGCAGGGGGGAGGGGTGGAAGAGGCTCAGGTGAGCAGTGCCAGGGGAGATGATTAGGCACACCTGGAACCGGTTGGCTAATCACTCTCCCCTCTGTAAAAAGAGTAGCGTGCTGGACCTGGGGAGGACTGGTTTTGGAGAGAGCTGGAGCAGGACCCACCACCAGCTCGGGAACGGAACGAAACGGCCCATAAGAAAACGAGCCCTAGCCGGGCGTGCGTGCGTGAGTGTGTGTGTGTGTGAGAGAGTGTGTGCGGGCGCCGCACACACGCTCGAATAAACCGTTTGAACCAACACCCTCTGGTCTGGACCTCCTTCGAGGCACCCACGGTGGCACGACTGCCACAGTAATATTTCTCTTTTTGCAGGTCCTTCCGCCCTTCTCTTGTTTCCATATGTAAACAGGGTCATTTACTTTCAGTAACCGTGCTAATTGTATTGCTGCACAGTTCCAGCCACTTCCCGCCCTATTTCAGAGTATTTGCCTCCATTATAATGATCCAGGGGCGGCAAAACTGAGCCTTCTTATCCTGAGGTTTCTTATGCATCTGTTTTGTGTTGCTGAACGGAAGCTAAACAGCACCATGAGTTATGGGAGCTTTTCTCTGATTTGTGCCTGAAAGCAGGGGAATTTGTTATTTTTTTCCCCAGCTAGTTAATCCATCATACAAAGAAGATGAATAAACATCAGATCATCAGTTTTATGACTACCATGCGATGATGGTCATTGAACTGGTTCTGAAAGGAAAAACATATATTTTTTGTTTTCTATTTGTTGTCCCTGTCAGCAGTAAGTTTAGTTAGTACTTGAAAACAGCAACATTACTTTTTTATCCGAACACTTGCCGGGTAAGGAGAAAAGAGGACAGGTCTAAGTTATTCATGGGCGCTCTCATTTCCCACCGATGTAAATACAGCAGGACTGGATACACAGTCACCGTGTGGCATTATCTCCCAGCATCTGACTGGTTTGTGCCTTGTTCTGCGGGAAAAAATCAACCCCTTTCTGAGTCCAATTCGTTGACTCTGAAAATCACAATAAAAGGCCCAATTTGCACCTTTGCCTGCATTAGATTTGCATTAGTAAGTGCGTTTGGCCTCAACCAACCCATTATGTTCACCCATTTACACCATGCAGCCTTCAGCCACACTTAACAGAAGTCACTTAGTTCCAGTTGGTTTGCCTGGAGCTCTCCGAGCTCTTTGACTAAACACGGCGGCTTATTAAAATGCTCGTGTTCGCTGTGAGAGCCGCTCATTTCACCGCTTCTGTACATTCATCAAAATGTCAGCGTGCAGTTTGGGGGCTTGGGCCACATAATTAAAGCTCACTCACTCTTTTGGGCCTGGAAAAAATTGTGAAAACAAATGTACAAAGGATCAATGTTTACTGATCTTTTGAAATGTGTTACGCAAGCAATGAAGACGGTGTCAAGCAGAATTTTTTTTTTTATATAGACTACAGGAGATGAATTATGTATAACAATATTGTAAACATGAAATCTTGGCAGTTTTCTAATGTAAAGGGTCACTTTGCTGACATTGGAGTGTATTTTACACAGTTTGAGCTCAATTTTTAAATTTTTAATCCCAATCTAAAGACGGACATTCAGATATTTCAGAAATAATACAATCAACTGAATTCAAACAGTTACAAAACAAACGTCTGTCAGTATTTCGGTCTGATTTTCAGTCTGTTGGGTTTAAGATGTGGTTTAATACACAACATTTGAACAGCCCCTCCTGTTGTCTGCAGGCTCGATGTTGTATACTGCGTTTGCGTTCATGTAGACGAATCTAGCAGATATTTTAGCCACTAAGTGGTTTACCATAATTTTTCACTCCCTAGTGCACTGAGGCTGCATTGGAATCTGATTCATCTGAATCATAAAATGGGACTTTATGAGTTGAGATGGCTCTAATAAGCAGGGGAAGCAGAGTGGCATGATAAAGTATCCCATACAAAAACAAATTTCCCTTATGTACTTACATTGATAATTGGAAGAGTAATATTTGTATTCATTATTTATTCATGAGCCTTTTTTCAATCCATTTGGTACAAAGAGCTAAACAAAACAAAGAAAAAGGATTATTGAATAAAATAAGTTTTTATTAAAATGATTGTTGTCATGTTTCACCCACAGGAGGAGCTCAGAGTATTCCCAAGTTTGTACAACAGGAGACCAAACTTTAAAAGCACAAAGGGTCACTTTTATGGCTGTTTTCTCATTAGAGGAAAACATTTTTTAATAATAGGAAAGGTGATAAAATGGGGGCCTATGCTGCTGTTTGGTATTATGATTTCATACAGAGAAAAACTCTGAATGTAAGCAGGGTGCAAATGCAAATCTATGCTGAAAAAGCATGAGCTGCATCATATTTCCCTCACAAACAAAGAAATGCAGAGGGGAAACACAAGCTTTTTTGAGAAATGACAGAAATTCTATCTAGCCACAGTATATGTATATATATACACAATACAGTTTGTTAATAACAGGTTTGTGTCCATTGAACAGGTAAAAGGAGGCAAACATCCATCTCCTGGTCAATAATGATTAAGTAAACCACAGTCTCCCCCACTTTGTCTTTGGCCTCCCTTTTTCTTTCCAATAAAGACAATGACTGAAAACATCAGTGGACTCAGTCTCTCTGCCTCTCAGCCCATCTTCTGCCACGCAGACAAAAAGTCCCTTTTCAAACTAAATCCAATTCATTTTTAATGACTGAGTGCATTTAGCCAGGCCTCCACCTCTGTCTCCCCCCCAGAAAATCCTCACTCTGCTGACACTTCAGGGAGTGGAGTGTATCGGTGGTATTTCTTCGGTCATTTATTTATTTATACCCATCTGCCTCATTTCCTACCTCCTTTGATTGGTTTGTTTGACAGAGCCTATATTTTCTTTAGATGGATTAACGCTCTGTTTCTAAGATTAAATCCCCAGGAGAAACATTTACTTTTATACCAGTCTTAAGAAACTGAAGATGTGAGAATGTAATGAATACAACAAATACATTCATATATTCATTGGCTATACTGCTTATTCCTAGTAGGCTATCCAAGCTATGCCAACAAAGTACAGTGGGGGAAATAAGTATTTGACCCCTTGCTGATTTAGCAGGTTTGCCCACTTACAAAGAATGCAACAATCTATAACTTTAATCATATGTACATTCTAACAGTGAAAGACAGAATCCCAAAGAAAATCCAGAAAATCACATCATTTGAATTTATAAAAATTGATAACCATCCGATGAGGAAAAATAAGTATTCTTTGTAAGTGGGCAAACCTGCAAAATCAGCAAGGGGTCAAATACTTATTTCCCCCACTGTATGTCCAAATTTTCTACATAGAAAATATCTGTAAAAATGAAAAAAAACAAAAGGTGTCTTCTACATCTTCTCTGATTATTCTGTTAAAAACAAGATTTCTCCCTCAGGTTTTTTTCTTATTCTCATTAGCTGCCATGAAATCTCCTCCTCCCTCCAGGCAGGCGGTTGTCTCCTGAGAGCCGGTTTGTGGTTTCGTCCGGGAGTCTTTTAGACGACCAGCACTGGCACCACGTTTCAGTGGAGCACCACAGCAACCACCTCAACCTCACGGTGGACAAAAACACGGCATGGATGCACATTCCGGCGAGCCTTTCCCTCTGGGTCAACAACCAGGTTTGTGTCACACGGATATGGACATTAAAAAAAAACTAAAAACATCCCATTGACTCATTTTCGTCCTCTAGTTTTCCTTTGTCCAGATGAGCGTGGGGGCGGGCCGGGACCTGGACTCAGACAGGAACTTCCACGGCTGTCTGGAAAACCTTGTTTACAACGGCCTGAACTTGGTGCACCTCGCCAAACAGAGGGACCATCGGGTTACTGTGAAGGTAAATTGACTTTCAATTATGCCTCTGAGAAATGCGCCTGAAGCTAAATGATGAGGATACAATGCAGTATAAGCTCCATTTAAATCAGTTTACCGGCAAAAGCATTCAAGGAATTGACATCTTTGCTGTGAGGAATTTCCTCATTCAGGCAGATTTCCTCATTCATCAGGTTGTTGTGGTAGGAATTTGGTTTTCATTTATCTGAATATACAAACAAATTATTAACAAAGAAGAAAAAACATTCATCGGAGAAAAGATCGGAGGTTTAAAAAAGGAATTACATTTCTTAATAACCTGCTACAGCATCTAGTTTACCCCTTACACAGACACTGACCCCAGAAATCATCCTAAACAGGATTTCTTTTCACTATTCACAAATCAGGATAACTAGAAACTGCGTTTGGTGTTTTGAAAAAAACAAAACACACACACAGGCTGGCCTGCACAACCCCACAACAGAAACTTTCATACTTCGTCCGAGTGGAGAGTTGACAAGAGTTTTAATTAGGAGGATGTGAGGGACGAGCAGAAGGAGTGAGTCAGTATTCAGAGCACACCCCCTCCCACCACACCTCCAGAGCAGAGAGGACAGAGAGAAATGGAAATGCAAGAACGGGGAGGGAGACACAGGAGGAAATTAAATATTCAAATAAAAACACTGGGAAAGCTGTCCTCTGTCTTGCTAATAGCTGCATACTTTCCTGTGACAGGGGCCGTCCCCACAGATTCAAAGACAAAGTCTGAGCAGGATTTTGAGTGAAAACTCCTTTTAATGTCCCTTTTTCTTTAATCTGAAGCGTAAACGTCACAATGATGCGTGTGCGGGAAATCCTGTGCCAACGGGATTCACAGTTTTCCCTCAGTGGCTGGAGACCAAAGTGGGTTGAATTCCCACCTTTATGCTTAATGTTGGGTTTCGATGCTGAAAATGTCAAAGCGGTGACACGTTAGGTGAACGTGAGGAGGACAAAACGAGGAGAGTATGGGCCGTGCATCTCGAGGTTCCCGAGACGTGTTCTCCTGTATCCAGAATGTCGTCTATGGATCGTAAAGTACATAAAATGGGAATTCTGTGATGCCATGTGTGGTATGGAAAATGTGTGGCTCACGTATAACAATTGAACTGAACTTGGGTGATTAAAATGCATTTTTTAAAAGAAATTTCTATCAGAATGTAGATGATTAAATTGATTAAAGAGGAAAATGCATGTATAGATTTTTTTTTACCTAAATGTGTACTGTAAATATTCACTTTTACTGTAAATACTCCAAATGAAAAGCATCCATGTGCGAGTTTATTGGTTTATGTCCACCCAATGCCCAGCACCATTGACCGGGAAGCTTTCCGTAATTCGGTCTGCTTTGGTTTATATTGCTTTAAACACCCCACAAAGAGCTTTTAGATTTGATCAAGTGTGTCTCGTCTTGCATGCTAAGCTGAAAATAGAAACCCGGTATTCCCCTCTGGTGCCCTGGATCGCAGCAGAACAGTGAGCCTGTGGAGGAGAGCCACTCTTTGCCCCTCTTTTTTGTTTTTTGCCCAGCACCTCTCCTCCCTCAGGCTCCCTCCGTGACCCGAGAAAGCCTCTGGCTGACATTGTGCTTGTAATAATCGAGGCCATTATCATTATGGTAATACCCTTTATACTTTTCCAGGAGCCTCACAGATGAGATTTCTGCTCTGCGGGGTGCCTCCACCAAGCCTTTGAAAGAAATTTTTATACACACACTCTCATGCTGTCCCCGTTTTGCAGTAATAATTTAGTTTCCCGTGTTTCTTTTTTATTTTTTATCCCTCCCTCTGCAGGGAAACGTGACGTTTTCGTGCGCCGAGCCCGTTTCCGTGGCGGCCACCTTCACCGGCCCTCACAGTTTCCTGCGTTTGCCCGGAGGCGGAGCTGCATCGCCCCCGGGAATGTCAGTCGCTCTTCAGTTTCGGACGTGGGACGAGGAGGGGCTGCTGCTGACCTTTGACCTGCCGAGGCAGGAGGGGACCGTGTGGCTGTACCTGAGCAGGGCCCGGTTATACCTGCAGACCCACAGGCCCGGCAGGGCGCCCCGACACCTCCGAGCAGGCCAGTCTCAGACACCCTTCACTTAAATCTCATCACAGTCACAGTTAACATTGTCTAAGTGTCCCTCGGGTTGCCCACGGTGACTACAGATACAGCAGCTGGAGGGACGGTTTTGTTGTCTTTTTCTTCCTGTTTTAGGGATCTCTCTCCTTTTCGGCGCGGGTTATTGTTACTGTTTCTCTATTCTCTCATCCTTTTTTAATTTAATCTTTTATTCCTTTTTTTCTCTTTTTTTTCTCTTTTCCTGTCCCTCCGGTCAGGTTTGGCATTAACCATCTTACTTCTGTAACAAAAATAAATCTCATTCTATATGAGGACAAACAAAGAGAACTTCTGTCCTCAGTTTAGTAATGCTGAGCTTTTTAACACACTTGTGTCCCTACTCATTTCACTGATCTGCTTTTGAGCACTTCCTGCCGTCATGCAGAGAGTTTCTCTCTCGTCGTGATCTTTATTGTCTGGAACAAGCAGCTCCCGGTTATTATTCATGTAACATCAAATCCTATCAGATGTTGCCTTTGTTGTGTTGAAAAAAACGCCGCTTTAACGCGCACAAAAAAGTCCAACTCTGAAGCGTTTGCTGGCTCCTTCAGGCTCAGCTCTGAACGACGGTCAGTGGCACTCTGTGGACCTGACCTCAGCTCCAGGACATCTGACCATCACTGTGGACGGAGTGGACGGGGACACTCACGCTGGTCCTCAGACTCTCATCACGACGGGAGGGCACCTTTTCTTTGGCGGTAAGAGAAGGAAAAACCCATGGGTCACCATAACCCATCCATCCATCCATTATCAATACCGGGGAACTGGAGCCTATCCCAGTGGTCAACGGCCGAGAGGCAGGGTACACCCTGGACAGTCCGCCAGTCCATCACAGGGCCACACACAGGACATACAAGGACAAACAACCACTCACACTCACATTCACTCCTAAGGGCAATTTCCCCAATCTCCAATCAACCTAACATGCAGGTTTTTGGACTGTGGGAGGAAGCCGGAGAACCCGGAGAGAACCCACGCAGACACAGGGAGAACATGCAAACTCCACCCAGAAGGGTCCTGGTTCCCCCGGGATTCGAACCCAGAACCCTCTTGCTGGGAGGCGACAGTGCTAACCACCACACCACCGTGCCGTCCTCACCATAACCCTAACCGACATTTTAATTTCACCTTTCAAGCCGTTCATAGGCCGTTTTCAGCCAATCATTTTACATCTGATGTTTTGCGTATTTCTTTAGGTATTAGCAATAGGTGACTTTTGTGCTCTTGTGCAGGTTGCCCAGCCGAAGGCAGCGGTCAGGGGTGCACGAACCCCTTCGGAGCGTTTCAGGGCTGCATGCGCCTGCTGGCCGTCAACAAGCAGCCGGTGGACCTGATCAGTGTGCAGCAGAGGCTCATGGGAGATTACAGTCACCTGCAAATCGATATGTGTGGCATCATCGACAGGTCAGAAAACGATCCCTGTGACTTAGCTAAATGCTGTCAAATGAGCTAGTATCATTCCACATGCGGTCCATGTTTTTATATTCTGTGAGAAACTGAGATGAGGACAATATGTGTCAGAATGTTGCACATTGCGGCATCTTAATAAACCATCATTATCTCCATATGATGTAGATGTATGACTTTGTGGTTGACAGGGTGACTGATGTCTGGTTTATAGGGATGTTGGACACACGTCCTGGGCTGCAACATCTGAGACTGTCAAACGGAACAGCTTTTTATCTCTATCTCACAGGCTGTATTTGACAGACATTTCACGTTCGACAGATGTTGCGGCCATTTTGCCTCTAAATCTTATCTTTCATCTTGTAGAAATGTCATTCTGAGCTCCCTGTGTGAGATAAGAATGTGCTTTTTGTGAGCTTTTACACATCATTCAAAGATATAATATTAGTACCCTTATTCAAATTTGAGAATCAGTCTAAATGTTATCTATAGAGCAGTTTTTTTATTTTTTTTTTAAGTCATCTTAATGAAAGATGCTCATACTCATGTTCATGTGTGCCTCTCCTTTTAAAAAGTGCTGTGGCCAAAAAATATTTGTGGCGTGATATAATTCATGGAGGTGTAAATAATAATTCATTGTCAGAGAAACTTATTGTAGTTTCTCTTTATTTATTTTTTATTTGAATCCCCACTTTTACTCTCTGGCTAATGGCACAGCTTCTGAGAAATGTGTGCACAAAGATAACTGAGCTGAAAACAGAGTGTAAAAAACAGACATTATGCATTTACCTAAAATCCCCATGGTACACCTGCATATTTCAACCTGTTCAAGGAAACAAATCAAAGAAAATGATGCAAACATATCTAAAATTGCCACCTGAAAATCCTGCTGCGTAAGACTTCTGCTGACTGTAAATTTCCCACAGGCCAAAAGATTAAAAATACATGTTTCTCACCCACTTTCTCTTTCAGTCTCTGCAGTCGCAATCTGCTGACCTCATTTCTTCCTCTAAATTTGTTTGTTCCCTCTCAGTGCTGAGCTCCATTCACCTTTTAGTGGCTGTCTAATTACTCCCTCAGCCTCAGGATGCTATGAAACATCGGGAGATGCTCAAAACAACACTGATTCAAATTAAATTGTGTCACAACCTCAGATTTTCTTTCAGTTTGAGTAGCTTTGTTTTTTTGCTTTATCTTTTTTTAAACCCATGCTGCAAAGCACCTCAGAAAAATGTGAAAAAACTGACGTTTTTCAGGAGATGGATGAACAGGACAGGGACTATTTATGACTGTTAAGTCTGTCTCATATATATACATACACATATATAAACAACTACCACTGTGTAATTTACAGCCATAAAGTCATGTAATAGATGAATGCACATTTTGTACATTTGTTTTTTGACAGAAGTTATGTCTTTGTTAAATTAGGAAGATGGTTGTCTGTAAATAATTCAAATTATGCGTAATTTGACACAAAAGTTCTTTTAAGGTCTCAGTCTTCCCCCATTTAATCTTTTCTTTTCTCTTTCGTCAGCAGGAAATGAGGGGAGAAAATGTACTCGTGAGTGTTATTCTGAGGCCCCGACTTGCATTCGATCCGTGCTTTTTGCTCTCTCTCCGTGCTCAGGTGTTCTCCCAGCCACTGTGAACATGGAGGAGGCTGCACGCAGTCCTGGAGCAGCTTCCACTGCAACTGCTCCGGCACCGGCTACAGCGGGGCCACCTGCCACAGCTGTAAGCAGTGAGAGAGTTGAGAGGTCATCAAAAAGAAGATTTTAGGGATGGACACGCAAAGGGGGGTAGCAAATTAAAACCCTGGACTGTACCAAGAAATGTCATTAGTGTTCCAATTTCTTCTTTTAGCATATTCCTAAAAACATAGTTCTGCCCTATCTTTCTGAATGCTGCACTCTGTTTCTGTTTCTTTATCAGAAATAAAAATATATACTAAGTTTAAAGGTACACTTAATTATATTATTTTCTCATAAAGGCCGAAGGCTATATTTGAGCTGGTAAAAAAGTTTCTTGCTGTATATTCAATCAATATAAAGACATTAATGAAAACTAGAACACAAAATGTATTTACTTTTCGCCAGAAATAGATCTGAGATGCACAAAGTGCATTCGTGCATTTTCCCACCACCAGCCCAAAGATGCTGAACGCTGATTGATACATACGGCTGCATGTCAGATGGACTGTTTCTATCTCTGTTCAGCTGTGTACGAGCAATCCTGCGAGGCGTACAAACACAGGGGCAACGCGTCAGGCTATTATTACATTGATGTGGACGGCAGCGGACCCATCAAACCGCAGCTGATATACTGCGATATGACAGGTACCTGACACGCACGTCAAAACACCCCATCCAGACACCTCCCCCCCCCCCCCCCCTCCTGCCCAGTTTGACGAGAGAAAAGACTCTTTTTTTTTTTATTCCCCTGCAGAAATAGAAATGAACGCGCTTTGTCTTCTTCTTTTTTCCTCTCAGAGGACAAAACGTGGATGGAGATCCAGCACAACAACACAGAACTGACCAAAGTCCGTCCATCACCGGGAGGAAGTCAGCACCGGGCTCACTTTGAGTACACGTCTGATGACCAGCAGCTGGAGGCTGTCATCCGCCGCTCAGAGGGCTGCCAGCAGGAGCTGGCTTACCACTGCAGGAGCTCACGCCTCCTCGACACACCCGGTGAGACACTTTTTTTATTTAAAAGCACTGATGCACACGAGGGAATAACGAGACATCCAAACAGAAAATGCTCATATTAACCCTCCTGTTATGGTCATTTCTTAGGAACAACAATGCTGTTCCCGGGTCAGTTTGACCCGGTGCGTGTTTAATTATCCAAAAGATGTCTGAAACCCCAAAAATCCTAACAAACATTGTTAATATTTCATTACTAACTCCATTACTAACTATTCTATCAATATTTAGTGCAATGGTTTTCCTTACCTCTAACAGGTAATGATCCAATTATGATAATTCACTCGTTTAAAAAAAAAAAAAAACTGCATGTTCAAGCTATTTTTAATGTTTCACCACTTTATTATTTTTGAAAGACCAACATCTAAAACACAATAGTTTTACACAACATTGAAACTTAATTTAAAAAACACGTTATGCTGGTTTATGTTAAATTTGTAATAGTGACCAGAGACGTCCATTTGGGTCAAAGCTCACTTTAATTTGTAAATGATAGAAAAGAAAAAAAAGGATAGACTTCTAATGAAATCCCTAAAAAAAAAAATAAGGTAAAAGGTTACACTACATTGCTCCCAGAGTTTCCAAGGCTCCTTTCCTTTAGATCCTGATTCTAGTCCGGGTCAAAGATTCAAACTGCCTTAATGATTTTAAGGCAAAAAATAGAGCTTCCATTGAATTCATTGTACTATTATCCTAATCTCTGGTTTGAGTTCCCCTCCTTTAAATGTTCTTATGCATAAATTGATGTCATTCTAAACTGTTTTGAAAGCCTTGTTAACCTTTCAATCTACTCGGTTTATTTATGATTGTGTTCTTTGTGCAGCCAAACAGGCTGGGTTGTACTTTAAATGTTTAAAGAGGGATGCAGGAATAAATCGGAGAGTGGAGACGATCTGAGAAAGCCGCCGTTGTGATGAAATGATCATCAGCGTGTTGGAAGTCAAAGCAGAACAGGGATGTTTGCTGCACTGTGCGGTTTACAGGTCATCAGGGGTTGTTAATTCCTCTGCTGGCTGATTATCCTGGATGTGTACTTTCTTTTTCTTTAACGCAGGAGACGTGTTCATGTCAGGTTCAGTTATTTAGATCTGAGTCCAGTGTTCATGTCTTTTTCCGTTATTTAGCTCTTAGTCTTGGGGATCTGAGGGGTTTGTAGCATCAATCTGTGTCGTGTTGGCACAGATTGTCTCAGAGTCGTGACCAAAAACGCTCACATGGAACATTTATGGCCGGGTGACTGACATAAACGAGCGGTGTCTGGTTCCAGGGGGTTCTGCGCTCAGCTGGTGGGTCGGCGGTGCGGGGGCGGGACAGGTGCAGACCCACTGGGGGGGGGCTCCCCCGGGCAGCCGGCGCTGCGCCTGCGGCGTCCAGGAGAGCTGCCTGGACCCCGGACGCCACTGCAACTGCGACGCCGGCCACGCCGCATGGTAGTGACTCCCCCTCCTCCCCCCTCCTCCCCCCACCCACTGTCTCCGTCTGATGTTCTGCCTGTGCTCTGTCTGTCAGGGCTGACGACTCAGGCCTACTGACCCATAAGGAGCTCCTCCCCGTCAGATCTCTGGTGCTGGGAGACGTCCACAGGCCCGACTCGGAGGCCGCCTACAAGGTGGGGCCTCTGCGTTGCCACGGAGACAGTAAGTCTAACCTTCAAAGCCCTGTCAAAACATCTCAAAACGACGCACTTGAGCAACTCCCCTTCGCGCGTCTTGCAGATAACATCTGGAATGCTGCCTTCTTCGACAAGGAGACGTCCTACCTGCACTTTCCCACATTCCACGGAGAGCTGAGCGCAGACATCTCCTTCTTTTTTAAGACCACTTCATCGTCCGGGGTCTTCCTGGAAAACCTGGGCATTCGAGACTTCATTCGGATCGAGCTGAGCTGTGAGTAGAAGCCCCGGTGCACAACCTGAACAGAGAGGTCCTGGGAAAGACTCCCATTAACCCCAGTGGCCCTCTCAGAACCAACCAGCTGCTTTCTGTTCCACTCAGTCAAGAGTGGCAGATATAAGAGAGCAATGAGTCGGAAAGCAAAAATGGTGGGAAAAGAACATCTGCCTGAGGATTCCTTTTTTTTTTTTTTTTCTTCTTTTTTTTCATTTATTT
>JABUIW010000010.1:15931771-15950207 GCA_013363375.1 Menidia beryllina | reverse complement strand
TGATAAGGAGGTTATTTTTTACCGTCACTCACTCGTTTGTGGTGTTTAGTTAAGAGACAAGGTGTGGTCATCTGATATCAGATCAATAGGGAACCGGTCCGGAGTGGAAAACGAGACATCTCTCTTCAGAGCTGCACCCTTCAAACCCAACTAAAGACTTCTCAGATATATCTTAAAGCCCTTTAAAGAGGTCTGGATGTGCCATACCCCTCCTCGTTACGCATGCACAAAAAAGTTAGTCTAAAAGTACAAAGCTGCGGTAAAGATGCATTCAGGTGGAAATTCAAGTTCCGGTCTTATTATAAATGTTTCGTTATCTTATCTCTAAGTTTTGGACATGATGCGTGATCCGATATGAGCGAGTCTCTGGAGATGGATCATTCTAAGACCCCGATTTGCACAGGCTGATAAACAATAAACAAATTAATCGATAAACATAAACATCTGACATCTACGTTGGAATGTCTGGACTTAGACGTCCGTGTAAAACATCATACTCACATAAAATAGAGAGCCACTCCATTGCCTCTGACACTTAATCCGGTTTTTCTGACGGAGAGATGCAGCTGAAGGTGTCCGCGGTGTGAATGAATGACAAGTTACGCTAACTGTAGCAGCGTATGAACTACCCGCATCACGCATGCGCGCATTAGAGAGCCGGTAGTCGCCTGTTTATAGGATTTTTGACGCTATCACATTCTGTCAAGTAAAAGTGTCCAAACGCCTCCCCTCTGTAGTACCCAGGGGCGCATGCGCACTTATAAATATCTGAGGTTAATTATCACAATCCAGTCATTTCCTACTGCGTCCCAGAGGGAGATAATGGACATATTTAGAGATAGCTTCCGCCTGATCTCTAAGAGGGCCTATACTGCCGCCTGCTGCAGACTTTCAAAATCTTTCCAAGAATCTTCTTTGGTGCGAGGAAATAAATGCCAACACATTAGAGCCATGATTAGAAATGGGTGGTTAGGTTTATTTGTGAGGAACACAGAGCTACAGGTCGTGTGTGTGTGTGTGTGTGTGTGTCTGCTGTATGAACCACAAACAACTCTAACTAAGCCGTGTGACAGCTTCTGCTGCTGCTTCTGCTTTTATCTGTCTTTGGGTTTGTTTTTTTTCCCGGCCCGCCAACCTCTCACATCACACACTGAGAGGCTGGCCCCCCCCCGGCGGATCGGCGTAGGTCCACTTCCTCTCCTTGACCATCTCGATGGACAGCTCAATCTGCCTCCTGACCGCCCGGGAGGAGCTTGAGGAGGAGTTTGAGGAGGAGTTTGAGGAGGAGTCCGACTGCTCCGGGTCGGAGCTCTGCTCGCTCTGGCCCTCCGTGGCCTCCCGGAGGGAGGGGGGGCGGGCCGGGTGCTGGTGGCGGGCGCCCCGTTGCCGGGCAACGGCCCCCGACCCGCCGGGCGCCGCCCGGGCCCTGAAGGCTTGGCGCTCCTCCCTCTGGCCCCGGGCGCCCAGCTCGGCGGCCATCTTGGCCTCCTTCTTCCTCCTCTCCCTCTCCAGGAAGCTGAAGGGCTGCGGCGAGCCCCCCCGGGTCGCCTGGCGCCCCCCCTGGCGCCGACCGATGGCGGCGTACAGCGGCAGGCGGGTGTGCGCGGGCGCCGGGGTCGCCCTGAACTGCTTGCGGCACTCGCGCAGCTCCTCCAGCTCGCGCCGCAGCAGCGAGTTCTCCAGCTCCACCTCCGACCGGGTGCGCACACGCCGCCTCTTCCGCTCCTCCTCCCGCAGCGTCATCCGGAAGGGCTGTGGGACGGTCACCCCGGCGCCGCCGCGGACCCGTGGCGCCCTCGCCGGCGTCTTCGGACAGGAAGCCTTGTTGACCTTTGACCTGAAGGCCGCCCGGCTCGTCCTCGGCTCCGGGCTCCTCGTGTCGTCTCTGATCATAAACAGAGAAGGAGAATGGCTTATTGGAACAGGCTGTGGCGATTTAGTCCGACTTTCTCTCTTTTCTTAACCCTGTAATGCTAAATGTATCATATTTGATACGTACCGTTTCTGAAATGTTTTGCGTCTGACTCCTTTTGCATAATTTAATGGTAAAAACTTTGCTCAAAATCCTATTGTACACATTAAGATATACCTGATAACAGGGGGCAGAAGACTACACAAAAAATAATCTTGACTCATCGCATAGTAATAAATGATTAACCCTTTAAAGCCTGATCCAAGAACAAAACAAAACAGAAAATTCCTTTTTTTGGTTTCAAGTCTTTATTTGGCCTTTTAACAAAATATGTAAAAAACAAAAATAAAATTTTAATATTAAGAATTTATTACTATGCGATAAATCAAGATTATTTTTTGTGTAGTCTTCTGCCCCCTGTTATCAGGTGTATCTGATTGTGTATAATAGGATTTTGAGCAAAGTTTTTACCATTAAATAATGCAAAAGGTGTCAGAAGCAAAACATTTCAGAAACCATATGTATCAGATATGATACATTTGGCATTACAGGGTTAATATAAAAAATGTATTTCTGTTTTTTCTTTTTACACATTTTGTTGAGAGGCCAAATAAAGACTTCACACCAAAAAAAAGTAATTTTCTGTTTTGTTTTATTCTTGGATCGGGCTTTAAAGGGATAGCAGCGAAAATGGAAACCTTTCTTTAACGAACCTTTGGAATATCCGCTCCTGTCTGGGGGCCCAGTCCAGCTCCCCCAGGCCGTCCTCCCCGAAAGCTTCAGAGTAATCCGAACCGCTCGATAACTCGTGGAAGTCCAGCTCCTCCTGGGAGTTGATTCTCTGCAGCCTCCTCGCAGAACCACTGCCAAACAGGAGGGTCTTTTTAGCATTTATGACCACTTTAGCAGCCATTACTGGTGTCTACATTGCTTTTGTTTGGTCAACTAAGAATAAATCAGCTTTTTTTACATGTAGGACCAGCAACACTTGTATTTTTTTGTAAAATGTGAACTTCATATTTATCAGGCCAAACCACATAGTGCAATACCATATTACTGGTCAATCTATCCACCAAACACCTAGATTTTCTTAGGGGTCTTTATTTTCACGTTGTATTCATATTCTTATTCTTTGCCTGTTTTATTGCTTAATTTTGCTCTCTGTGTGCCACTTTTCTGTCCTGTAAGCTGCTGGTAACCTTAATTTCCTGAGGGAGTCTTCCCAAGGGATCAATAGAGTACAGTCTAAGTCTAAGTCTAGTCTGTATATAAATACTCAGATAATAAGTCAAAGCAGGGGTCTCAACCTGGGGTTTTAGATGCTTTCTGATTTAAATCGTGGTAATGGTAGGTTTGTGGAGACATTCACATCTCTTCAAGAGAGCTAATTTATCCAAATTAAATCTTCCTTGTATTCTTATCTTCCTTGTACTTTTATTTATTTTTATTTTTCATACTTATGCACCTTTTCCTCCTTGTTTGAACCCTCTTTAATCACTAAACCGATGTGTGACGAGTGAATTTCTCCACTGTGAGATCAATAAAGCTTATATTATCTTATCTTATATCTTAAATCACGTGTTGAATCAAGGAAACCCCTCAAACTTGCAGGACAGGGACCCTCGAGGGGTCTCAGTTTCTGCATATTAAGAATATTTCCCTCCATTTAAGATCAAATTACAACTATAACTACTTGTAAACATGTAGAGCTCAAATCCAAAGCGCAAATCTAAATGTCAAATCTGTAAGTACAATGTTTGGAACGTGTGCCCGGTGACTAACGATGATAACTAGACCAGTGTTTTTCAACCTTTTTTGAGCCAAGGTACATTTTTTCATTGGATCACAACCAACCAAAAATGTTAAACAAATCTGTAGCCGCCTGTAGTAACACTATAGTTATTCTTATCTTATTCTTATCTTATCTTAAGTGTCTTGAATAGGAATCAGTTAAACACAAAAATGTATTTTTATCATATTTTATATTTCTTCTTTCAAATTGTACTTAACATGTCCACTTCAATATACAAAATATATACAGGACTTTCAAAAATCCGATATTCTAATATTTTGAGATAGGATATTTGGGTTTATTAAGCTGTGAGCCATAATCAGCGATATTAAAACAATAAAAGGCTTGCGATATTTCTGTTGATTTGTAATGAATCCAGAATGTATGACATTTCATGTTTTTTAATTGCATTACAGAAAATAAAGAACTTTATCACAATATTCTAATTTTCTGAGACAGTCCTGTATAAAATCTAGTCATAAGGAATTATTACATGGTTACGCCACCAGTCACTAAGCACAAAAATGGCATATTATTTGCAGATAATTAATCACTTATCAAAAAATCTTTTTAGACCAATTAGGTGAAATAGGATGATTTTCTACGGCACACCTGACCATCACTCACAGCACACTAGTGTACTGAGGCACAGTGGTTGGAAAACACTGGTCTAAACGTCTGGTCCCACCTGAAGGACTGCCCGGTTCCCCTGGGGCCCCCCTCCTCGTTCCTGCGGGGCCGGTCCGTGCCCTGGCTGATGTAGAGCCGCTCCAGCTCGGCCACGTTCCTCAGGTGGGTGCTCTTCAGCTCCTCCAGCCTCCGGTAGTACTCCTGGTTGGAGAAGAACACCTGCTGCTCCCGGTGCAGGCCGTAGATCTCCAGGGACAGAGAGCTGCGCACGCCTCGGCCGCCTTTCCCCTCCTCGCTGCTCTCCGAGTCCACATCGCACTCCTGAAAGTGCCCAAAAGGAGGAGGCGTGTTTAACGATTGATGTGTTTCTGTCTATAATGTGTCTGCAGAGCACTTTTTGACTCTGGGAACAGGTTTTTATTGGAAGAGTTGGATAAAAAGAAGGTTTAAAACACTCTTCAAGTGTAATTAAACCGCTCCTGTGAACAGGTTTTTATTGGAAGAGTTGGATAAAAAGAAGGTTTAAAACACTCTTCAAGTGTAATTAAACCGCTCCTGTGAACAGGTTCTTAATGGAAGAGTTGGATAACAAGAAGGTTTAAAACACTGTTCAAGTGTAATTAAACCCAATTAGTTCATTACAACAAGGGAATTGAGCATTTATTAGGAGGCAGCTTTCCATATCAGGTTTCTTTAAGCAGATAAGTTATGACATAGCTGCATTTTTAAGTTCAAATGAGGTGGTTTCCATCACTGAAAACAAAATAAAGTCAATGCTCCACTTCTACTGCCGGTCTGCTGCTGTGGGGTTGGTGTTTCAGTACTGTGAAGATCACTCTGAGAACAGCTCTACGTCCGTTCTTCGTCAGATGATCCCACACTGCTTTAAAATCTGAAGGATCCATCCCTCCATCAGAGCTGCTGGGGTTCAGTCCACTTCTGGTTCCCCTGGCAGAGCTCAGCCTTTCGTCCTCCCTGTTTCCTTCCCCCTTCATAGAGAACTTTTCTGATGAGGCTGGATCTGTTCCTCTTTCTTTAGGAAATCACTTTCAGGTCCTCTACATCTGCTGGAAATAGTTTTTCAGATCTTTTTTTTCCTCTACTCATCCAGTTTCCTCAAATCTTTTAAGGACAGATAGCACACTGTACTGAGATATGCTGAGTTTTTGGCTAAGAACACATTCTTCTATCTGTCAAACTTTGCTATCTTTGGTGTTTTTATAGGGAAAACAAACTATGTGATATGTCGTTGTGACGGGCTGCTGATAGCATTTAAAAATGTTATCTTACATCTGTTTAAAGATGCATAAAAAAAGTTTTTTCACAAACAATTACGCTTCATTTTTGTTATAGTGACATAGTAAAGGAGTTAGTTTTATCCCACCTCGCCGACGCTGTCCTCGTCTCCTCCAGCCTCATACACAGCCGCCAGCTCTTTGTTTCCCAGGGAGGCCGACCGGTACATCGCTGCCATTTTCTCCAGTTTTCTCAGAAAAACAGGAACTTCACGAGCACCCAGAAGCAGAGCCGTGTGCGTCCCGTGCCGCCTCCAGTCCGCGCACTGACCTGCTGAACCAGGAACGTGTTGAGTCAGAGATTAACACACACACACACACACACACACACACCCAGGGCATTATCCTCTTATCGCCTGTCTGGATTTCAAAGTGGTCAGTGGTGCCAGGGCCCAGATGGCCCATATGGTGGAGGGGCTTTCCACTTCAAGACTATTATTCAAAGTGAGATTGAGTTTTGCCAATCTGATTTACAGATTAACTTTCTTTACAGGACTGCAGGCCAGCAGGTCTGCAGAAACGCTGAGGTGACAGAGTTTTGGGTGAAACAGGACGTGTTTCACCAGATTTTGGTGGTATTTCCCCAGCGGGGGCACAGACAGACCACGACATTCAGTGTGATGAGAAAGAATCCCTTTATTTTAGCTAAAATCATGTTTCAAGCTCTTTGCTTCTAGAAGAAACTGAGCGCACAAACAGACGGATCCACAAACTGGTCCACAAAAACTAAACTATACAGCTGACATTTCTTTTTTATTTCGTCTGGAACATATAAACAGCTCATTAATCTACTCCGTTTCATTTACTTTCCTTTAATCACTGGACATAAATATGAAATACCAAACAATTACAATGAAAAACTTTTAAAAAATGATGATTTTTACCAGTAAAAAGTGTTTTCCGTGACATTTTGTGTAATTTTACAGTCATAGTAACAGTGTTTGAATCTTAGTTTCTTGAAGAAGGTAAAATTATGTTTTTCTATGGCTTTATCCAGAGATCAAAGTGGATTTTGACAAATAAATGCGCGCATAAGTGAACATGACAATGTAAGTGTGAAAAAACAGTTTGTGATTTTATCCCTGGTGAAAACAGCCCTGCATAATTCAGCCGTGAGGTTTCAGGGGCTGACGTGAGAGGCTGAGGGCAGAGCTCGCTGAGCCGTGCTAATCCTGTTACTCCTGCTGTCAGGAGTCTTCACCTCTCCCCATCTGTCTTCTGTCCTCTTCCATTTCGTCCACGGCCCGTCAACCCACATGTAGCCGGACCACAAACAGAAGCATGCTGGAGACAGCAGCTCCTCCCATTTTCTGCAGTTTCCCTGTACCCAGTTGAACCATCTGAGGAACACAAATAGGAACATATGAGAAGCTTCCATGCTGTTCAACAACAGTTGAGAAGATCTAACTAAAGATTAAAATGATTTGATTGCATGTAAACGCATGACATTCTGAGCTGCGCCACACATTTCAGTGGTATTTGTTATAAAATGAATCATGTTCAATTTCAAATCAGCCAAAATTTGAGCAGCAGGAGGGAAAATAGGAATACTATGCAAACACGTCCCCAAACACAAGCTTGTTTCTTCAGTTAGAGCTGAAGATTTGATAATTTTGAACACATATTTTGCAGAAATGGTTAAAATCATGAGGATTTATATAGGTAAGAACACAGGATGACTGACATATCAATACAGTAAATTCAAATGAACTCAATTTAATTCCTGTGGCACCTTTGAACAAAAAGGCTTTTTACAAAAATATGTTACAATGAAATAAAAAAGCCAAACAATAATAGCAAAAGAAATCCAAATCAGTTCAGTACACTTATCAAAACAGAGAGGAAACACGTAAATCAGTCAGTTTGACAGGGCTTTTCACATAGAAAAGGGTTTAAAGTTGTCTGCATGGGGAGCTCTGTTTGTTGTTTTCTGGGGGCCAGCTCTCCATCAACAAAGAGCTTCTGTGTGACGATGGAACAACGAAGCCTTTTTAAAAATCAGACACCACTTGATCTGTGTGGGCTGTGTGTGTACAGTAAAATCATTTGAGATCTCACCAGAGTGGGGAGGCCAAAGCGACAGACACGTGACCCTTCTGGGCCGTGCCAGTTCACAAACGGCCACTAGGTGGAGACATTTCCCTCCTTCTGACCTGTTTCCACCTCTGAGGCGCAACAGGCCTTTATGTGACTTTCTTCTAAAAGAAATTCAGCTCGATTTGATTCCGTGTAGAACAGTGATTTTATCAGTATTCATTAATCATTATCAATTATGCTGATGTAGATTTCTTGATTGCACATGAAAGTGTGAATAAATGCCATTTCATCCACTCATAGAGATTTAGTACTGGAAAAACTGCTCTTCTGGTTTTACTCTGAACTGGTTGAAGTTCCTGGAACTTGGGTCTGATGTTTACCCACCTGCAGTCCTTGGAACACCTCGCTCTCGGTTTACTGGAGTTTTCCCTCCACATCACCCAAGGTACAGAAGCCCCTTTGTGCCGGAGTGGCAGAGATTACAGCGGCATTAAGGTCCAGTAGAAAATATCCTCCCCTCTTTCCCCTGAAAAACCATTCCAGCGGAGGGTCACCTGGTGTCCTGTCAGCGGCTGAAGGCAGTCAGCCGCCCAGGCTACGGTTTGATGGACGACTTTAGTTCTTCCCTTTGCCTTAAAGGGAAGCCAAACTGTGAAGTTCAGATTTCCAACTTTATACAACATTCTTGAAAGTGTGTGTCTGGTTTTCCAGCGTGTTGGCGTGGTATGAATAGCTGCAGTGTTTGGTCGGAGTGGGGCTGAGTAAACAGTGATCACAAGCTTTGCCATCTTCTGCCACGCAGCCTAGTGTGTGGGTTCTGCTACAGCTTTATCAAACCACCGCTTGTTCTTCTCGTCGAGAGGCTCGGCTTCTGTGTGCGCCTCTAATAATCCATGCATCTTCATCATCTGCATTTTCTGGGTCTTTATCTGCTGTTTTTAGACCTTATTGAGGCTCCCTGGTACCCCACCGCTGACCTTTCTCGATCTCTGGGGGACAAAAACATACTGTAAATGATCCTTACTTTACTTGTATTAAGTTCTTCTTGTCTTCATCAGTGTTGGTCATGTTTTTTTCATGTTTTCATGTTGTTGTCTGACCCGAAGAAAACAAAAACATGTAATGAATTCAGTCGCATCCTTTTCTGAACTCGTTTTAAAATACGTTGAATAAAATTAGCAACATCCATGGTTAATTTACTTTTCGATTTGTGTAAATAGCACATAAGTGAAGGCATGGCGGACCTTCTCATATTTTCCTGCAGGTGCAAACTGGTGACGATGAAAATAACAATCCTGGAATATAACAGGCTTTTTCCACATGTAAAAGGATTCAATCCTTGGCCATATCAAGGCTTAAAAACATTTAATTTTTGTTGAACAGATTCGACCAGGCTCCAGGTGTTCGTGATCAGATTTTCTGCCACCTTGTGACATGTGTATTCATTCTTATCTATTTTTAAATATAAACATCTTAGTTAAATGTGAATTTCTTGTTGTGGAAAATTGGATTTAAACACAATTGCACTTAATCCTCTGGAAATTGAACGGATATTTTAACAGTTTCACTGAAACCAATTTTCTGTTCTTTCTGCTTCTTGAACCTGAATTGTTTTTTCTTCATAAAAGTCTTCTGTTTGCTTCTCTGGGGGAGCAGCACAACCACGTCCTGTGGGGGGAAAGCCCCTGTGTTTCAGTAGAAATCGACCTCACCTCGGTGGGAGCCGCATCCACCCGGGCGTCACGCGGAAAATGAAAGCACAAACTCTCACTTGTGAGGGAGCTGCTCTCAGAAACCGTGTGGGCGCAGAATGACTTGTTTTGTCCTGCGCAGGAATAAACGCTGACGGGGGGACGCTCAGGAGTGGAGTGGCCCTCGTATGTGCGCGCCTCCCTCTTCACAGCCTGTTTGTGCTGCAGAGGAACTCTTCACAACAACTCATTAACCTCCGCTGCTGCTCGGCCTGAACTCCAACTGAGACCAGGGGCAAAGTCAGACACGCAAGCTTAAAAATAAAAACAAAAACTAACTCTGTTGACTCCATGAGTTTTGAAATCTCATTACTGAATATTTCATTGTGCATCCTGGATGGTCCCTTATTCAAAAAGCCTCAGTTTAGTTGGAAGGCTATCTCCTAAACCAAATGCATTGTGGGAGTTTTGATCAAATAATCAACTTTCCTTAACCCTGTAATGCCAAATGTATCATATTTGATAAATACGGTTTCTGAAATGTTTTGCGTCTGACACCGTTTGCATAATTTAATGGTAAAAACAAAATCCTTTTGTACACAATCAGATACACCTGATAACAGGGGGCAGAAGACTACACAAAAAATAATCGTGACTTATCGCATAGTAATAAATTATTAATATTAAACATTTATTTCAGTTTTTTCTTTTTACATATTTTGTTAAAAGGCCAAATAAAGACTTCAAACAAAAAAAGAGTAATTTTCTGTTTTGTTTTATTCTTGGATCAGGCTTTAAAGGGTTAAACCAACTCCTCTTGAGTTCTTTTGCATTAGTTTCTATTGTGCTCATCATTTCTTCTAAATACGTGTTCAAGATGTGCCTGCAAAATAAGGATGGTTAAAGGGTAATCAGTTATAAAAGGGGTGGGAGAAGCTAAATGCATCTGGGTCTTATTAAATGTCACCATGACATGACAGAAAACACACACTGTGTGAGTTGTTCCGTGTTCAGGTTGTGGGTTTTTCAGTGATCGGGCTAATGTGCAGAGCAGCTGGGCCCACAAACCGCGGAGAGACTGCACATTAAAGCCTCACAGACTTGGAATATCTCATCATCAGACGAACGTTCAGAGCGTTCTGGTGACTGGGAGAGAGTTTTCTTCTTTTGACAGGATGTCAGTGGAAACTTAAAGTGCTTGTAGTTTCCAGCGAATCTGCAACGAGGTCTGCAAGAAGCACAGACCACGTTTGCTCTGCACGCCAAACCCGAATCTTAGAGCTCATGCACCAGCTGCAAACCCTCATGAGTCATGTGACGATCACATTTTTTGGGAAGTCCCCCTTCAGAGAGAGGAATATGCAGGTAGTCAAGATCCATTATCCATTGTTTGACCTGCAGCTCTGAGAGTTTCTATATTTAGATGCTGTAGATGGTCACAAGTCCTCAGTTCTCACATGTCAGGGTGAAAATCCATGAGAAATAGTGTTTTCTGTGTCTCTCACAGAACTAAACTGGTGGCATTCACTGAAGTGTGTGAGGATAACTGATTATACTACATACAATCTCTTATCTTTATTGGTAAATGCATTCCAACCGTGAAGTATTTGCAGTTTATCTTCTCTATCTAAGCTTCAGTGTCTTTTTCCCAGAATTTCCCAGAATCCCAGAAGCAATTGGGACCCATTTTGACAGGTTGCTTGTAGTCTGAATTTTTTTAGTTGTTGTTAATGGTGCTTCTTTATGTCTTTTGTCTGGGTTTATCATTAATGTTGCAGGTCGGGGGGGCACTGGGACTCTGGTTCATAAAGTCAGTGGGTGGAAGGTCATCACAAACCAACAACCAAACACTTTGGTTAAAGTTTAGTCCCCGTTAAATATCACTGCACAATTTATGTTTAACGAACATCTAAATTCTGGTGAAATATCAGCTCAGTGTTCAGTTGGCGCTTTACTCTGCAGAAGTGTCTGTCTTCCTGTTTGTGGCCAAAGTGCGACCTCGAAGAATATTCAGGGCTTTGCCTCATTTACACTTTCAGCTCTAAAACAGAAAAGTCACAGTGAGTGATGAGCTGCTCTGAAACATGACTTAGCTTTTCAGATCAGATGTTACTCTCAGAAATCAACAGATACACTTATAACCCCACAATGACCATAAATGTGCCAAAATATTTCCTTTAGTGGTCACACATTAAGTCACCAGCCTGAAACAAAAAACGGGAAACAATTAGCCACTGATTTTAAGTAGTAAGTTAAAAAAAACACCCACTGAAAAGATGCATAATGCACCATCAGAGTACATACAATGAAGTAGAATGAAAATGAACAGGCCACTTTAAATGGTCAGTATTATTGATGTTCAGTGCAGAACTGATGACACATCAGACCAAACCTAAAGTTGCAGTTTGACTGAACTTGAAATGTTTCCAATCAGATGACGTCAGATCAGGTGATCAGGTGAAGTGCAGATTGTAGTTTTAAGGTGAAAGTGCTGCCTTGTACGCCGTCTTTTATTGAACTGTAAACGTTTGTCATAACCGATTTATTAAGCTCTGAAGCCCAGGTGCATGCAGAGCCTGTTTTCAGCTGTTTGACCACAGATCGCCGCTCTCTGCTGACTGAGGAGGCCTGATTGTGCCATCAGATAGTGGAAGTGGCTGAAATCAAAACAGTTCCCGTCATTAGCCGTTTTTTTTTTTTTTCACTTTGTTGTTCCTCGTTGAGATTTCCTTGTTGTGCTGTTTATTATAATGTCTGCTTGTGAGTTCTAGTTGTCTTGTTTTCCTGGGCTCTAATCACTCTTTGTCAGATTCCCGTCTAATATTTTACCCGGGTCAAACAGGGCCGGAGCGGTATCGTTTTACCTTTTGTTTTTCACTCTCCTTTTCATCTGTGTTTGCATTAGTCCATTAAACAGCCAGATACCCCATCCTCCCTTTAATCTGGTGTTTAACAACCATCTCCAACAAACAAAAGAATGACAAATGTCGCTGTCACTGTGGACGGCCTGCAAAGAGAAACAAGGGAGAGGGACATAAAAGCACGTCCTCCTCATGGTCTTAACAGAGAGGAAAGAAAGTCATTCCCGTTTTTCCCGTTTCCTTTTACGGGCATCTCAGTGGCTCTTCCAAAGAAGTCTGGATCAGATACAAACAAGTCGTCCTCTGGTCAGACCTCATATTCTTCTCTCCTCGTTCCACGCCACTGCACAGCTTTTGTTTACATTTTTTAAATTCATTTCCATATTTCCGTGCTCAAATCCTCACAGTAGAACCTCAGCTTCCCTTTTTCTGTGACAGATTTAAGCATTTGTGCATGGATTTCTGAGCTTTGCTCTTCACATTTAAGCAGGAGTCATAAAACGAGCACACAAAGCTGTTCCCAGGAAGAGAGTGAGAGCCCAGTAATGAGAGGTCTTCCACCGAATGATTAAGCATGATGCATCCATTAGACTGTGCATCAAAAAGTTTCCAATAATCTCATTCAGAACTAAATAGTTCTTATTACTGTTAGAGGCTCTTTCCCTTGGAGGTCCGTTTTAGTCATTTTTTGTAGTTTTGTGTGAACTGAATGCATGGATTCAGCTCAGTTGAATACAGAAAAGGTTCATTCAAATGTCTGCCGTGTGAAAAAAAGCCGTTTTTTAATTAAGAAATTATTTATTTTCAATGAAAAAAACATGTTTTGTCTTAAACTGTAATCGGTCATCAAATCAATCTGCAAATTGAACCAACTTATTTTCTTTCTTTTTTTTTCAAATCTGTTAGATTTTCTTCAGGATTGTTTATTGGTGAAATGTGGCAAACGCAGCTGTTTGTGTGGAAAAATGATCTTGTCCTGATCCCGATGTGGCGTCAGGATCTCTGAACGTGAACTACTCAGCTTCTGTTACAGCAACTCCACAGGAAGCAACTCATTATTGGTCTGATTTCAGAGGGCTTTCTCACTAATGCCTCTGCATTTACGTGCAACTGTGATGAGGATCTGAAATTCCTCTGTGTGTGTGTGTGTGTGTGTGTGTGTGTGTGTGTGTGTGTGTGTGTGTGTGTGTGTATGTGTGTGTATGCGTGTGTGCGTGTATGTATTTGTGTTCATGTGTGTGTGTGTGTGTATGTGTGTGTATGCGTGCGTGCATGTATTTATTTGTGTTCATGTGTGTGTGTGTGTGTGTGTGTGTGTGTGTGTGTGTGTGTGCGTGTGTTAAACTACCGGTCCTCAGTTTGTGGCTCTTACAAGAATGTGTCTGTGTGCGTGTGTGTGTGTGTGTGTGCGTGTGTGTGTGCATGTGTGTGTGTATGTGTGAGACAGAACTACTGGTCCTCAGTTTGTGAGTAATTTTAATCGGCCCTCGGTCTGTGGCCCTTACAAGAATGTGCGTGCGTGCGTGCGTATGTGTGTGTGTGCGCGTGTGTGTGTGTGTGTGTGTGTGTGTGTGTGTGTGTGTGTGTGTGTGTGTGTGTGTGTGTGTGTTTGCACGCTGCCTGTAGCTGCAACAGCCCACTGACGCTGCTCCAGCCTGGTTTGACTCTGTGGTCCGGTCGTGCTGCTCTCCCACCTCTTCCTCTAATCTCAGAAACACACCCTGATTGTTCTGTTCCTGCTTTGACTCAGAAGACTCGCTCCTGTCTGCCAGAGCCAGCGAGTCTGGTCCAAAGCACGACGGAACAGGACGGGTAATCCGCCTCAGTCGGAACATCTGCGGTGCCTGGCTTCTGTCATACTCCGTGTTTACTGATTGTCAGGAGAATATTATCAGATGTGTTTCAGGCGATGAAGAGGGCTGCTGTTTATCCGCTACTTCAAAGTAACTCCCCAAGGAAAGTTAGATATGATCGATTTGGTTTTTAACTTTGAAAAGGCTCTTAATCAAATGGAGCAAACACACTCATGATTCAGGATATTAAGTTTTGCACAAGACAGCCTGAAAAACCTGTAGGATTAAACAAAAAGAGAAAGGCAAATGCACATTATTCGGTTTGTGGGAGCAAAGCCAGAGTAAGAGCACACTTTTTGGAAATGTGGTTAAAATCCGAGCTGAGGGCCTTTCTGTGTGGAGTTAGCTCGTTCCGCCTCACCATACTCCAGCTTCCACAGCCCAAAAATATGCATATAAAGTTAACTGAACACCAAACTGTCCATAGGAGTGACTGTCAGTGTCTCATTCACCTCCCTGTGTGGCTACTAGGGGACCCTTCAAGCAATAAGTGCTAAAGGAAATATCATCATGGAGTTCCAGGTTACTGGGCAGTTTCCAGTCTCCTTTCTTGTCAACAACAGACACGTTTCTGCACAATGACCTGAAGCAGCTTAATGATTTGTAGGGAAAATGTATTGACTGTGTTTTCTATGAGATAAGCTGATGGGGTTTTTTTTGTTTTTTTAAATGAGCCTCTTGGAGCGGAGATGTTTTGGAGCCAGGATCCATTAGTGGCGCAGTATCTGAGCCTCTTCTGCTCCAGCTTCACGACTCACACCGGATGACATTGTCCATCTTCAGATACAATCTACATTTTTACCAGGCATTAAAAATTCATTTATGAGGGATTTTAGTGTAAGCAACCGGGAGGGTGGAGAGTTCCTGCTGCGGCTCGAATCGTCTTCAAGATAAAATCATTCAAATTCCTGGCTTCTAAAGTCATGATTATTAACTTCTGTTGAACTGGTGCCTGTATTGGATTGGTAAACCAAAGCCAACAGAACATCTTTTTTATCTTTTTTGTCCCAGCAGCCTGAAAATGATGGGAGCATCATCACTTTCCCAGAGCCTCTGATGCAAAGTGAAGGCTGGATTCTTAATGAAATCCTAAAGTGAGCATTTTAAATCACTTACATGTTCCTTCGTTTTCACACAGGAAACAAATACAAATCAATGTGTATGTCAACTTTGTCAGCAGGAGTAGTTGTTGTTATGTCTTGATTAAGTTTGATTTGAGAACAAAATGTGAGTCAGGGGCGTTAGAACAGCGGCCGGTGGCT
Organism: Menidia beryllina; assembly: GCA_013363375.1. Classification (NCBI taxonomy): domain Eukaryota; kingdom Metazoa; phylum Chordata; class Actinopteri; order Atheriniformes; family Atherinopsidae; genus Menidia; species Menidia beryllina. The sequence goes on along the minus strand of JABUIW010000010.1, from coordinate 15,934,874 downwards.
TTGAGGCCATCAAAACTCTTCTTTCTCTCTTTGGCAGAAACAAGATAAGAAGCTCTAAAGGCAAACGCTATCTGCGCCACATCTCCTGTTTATGACAAACTTCTCCTCGGTTTTTCCCTCCGTGAAAAGAGGAAGCGTACCCTCGTGTTAACAACGGTTGAGCCTGTCACAACTCGGCGTGACAGCGGTTGTGCAGGGAATGACACAATCCATCTGAAACAATGGCGCCGCCTTATTCAAGTGGCTCTGTTAGCATGACCCCACGCAGGTCATGGCCTGTCGAGGGCAAAAAACAGGGTTTATGGAGACTGCCGGTCCCAAAAAAATCCCTATCATTCTTCACCTTAGTGTCATCTTACAGCGTACTTTTTATTTGTGGGTGCGGTGCCTCTTTGTTAATTGTTTCTACTCACAAAATCTAATCCCGTACATAACCGATCCGCCCATGGTCATGTGTTGAGCGAGCATGACGATGACAATGTGCCTTTTCTCAGAGCCTAAATGAGAAAGCATGACACTTGAGGGGAAAAAAGAAGCTGAGAACAGTGAGACCCGAAGGCAGCCGTGCATTCAATCGGCAAAGGCATCAACTGTGGAATCCTAAAAATGTCATATTCCTGTGCCTTTAGGCACCACAAAGTAAAGATATTTCATCTCCGTAGCATTAAAACAGACCGCACGGCTCCATATCGCTGCGACATGGGTGAAAAAATCCAGATGCTAAAAGGTGAAACTGTGGCCATGGCCTTAAACATTGAACACATTCAACCAAAAAGGAACAAATTAGGAAAATGGACGAGACAGGAAATAAAAACAAGTGACAATCATATTTAAATACACAAACAATATCGTAAAAAAATGTATCTGTGGATTTATGATTTGTACTAAACATATACTCTACTTCATAAGCAGGGAAAGCGATCACACTCTGTGACCTCAAAACGAAAAAAAACTGGTAATGATTCACAAATGTCATTGATGAAAAGCAGACTGGAGCCCAGAAGTTTCAACAACTCTGCCTCAATTCAGTTGACTTCACTGGGACAGCAGAAAGTCACAAATATTCAAATCAGTTTCATTTACTGACGTTCTTTGGGAGTTCTTTGGTTCTGATGACGCCTGTTTATAAGCAGGTGTTATGTGTCCATATTCACGTATAAATACATATGAATGAAAAGTCACCGGGGAGATGATTCAAAGAGCCAATGTAATGGTCATTAACAGATTCCTGATTAATTCCAGACTTAATGGTCAGAACAGACTAGATATGCTCCCTTGAAAATCATTTACATCCACTTTTAAATATATTACACACTGAAGAAAAATGGAAAACCGATTGACATGCTGTTTTAAATCATCCAGAGAAGCACATGAATGTCACATGCTAAAGAAACATTAGCATTTTGAGTTGTAGTAAAAGATCTAATCTTTTCTTCACTGTACTGCACTATAGATAATAAAATAATAGAATGATAATTCCATTCTAATTTGCTTAAATTGATTGTGAATTGATGCAAACTGACTGAAATCAAATTTTGTGTAGCTCTGGACTCAGAAAATAAGCTTCAGTAAAAGAACGAATATAAATCCAAATTTAAAGACAAATAACAACGTGCACCTCAAATCAGGAGTCAGTTTCCACACTCATGTACAGTATCCTAATGCTGACAGACTTTATTATGAAGCCTTTTTCTTCTGACTTTAAGATGCATGCTCACCTCGGCCCACATCAACCTCCATCCCATCGGGAAAACAGTGCTGACAGTTTCTAATCAGAAACAGGCAGCAGCACACCAGTAGGAAACATTGGCAGACAAGCAAACACTCTAACACTTGCTCTGTTCCCAGAATCAGCACTCTGTCAAAACGAACAAAGAATCGTTCTGGGTTGGTTTCACGTTTCTGATCAGCACTGGACAGAGAGAGCTGGGTAAAGTCACCAAAAGGGCATGTGGACCCGGCCACGGCTCTGTTTAGTCTGTGGGAAATGTGTCTATTTGCTCCTGATTACACACTTATTTTATCATCCAACAGAATCAACTGGTGCATTCCACGTTCACCAAAGCTTAAATTTATTCCAACTATCGCAACCGTGTCACCAACATTTAAAAAAATATTGCACAACGTCAGTGTGTGGTCTGTTTAGATATGAACCAAGAGACATTTCAATTCTTTGAAATAAATACTACTAATAGAGAAAGGGTTCCACAACCTCTGAGAAGACCATTTTTGGGGTGTTGATGTTGGTGATCAATAAAAAAAATATTAAAATTAAAGTTTACCAGGAGAAAAACATAAAAACATCTGAGTTTGATAGAAATCTATAACCACATGCATAGTTAAGTCCTCCATTTAGGAAAATTCTGTTTCCGTTTATCCAAAAATCCTTGGATCTCTTTTTCCAAATGAGTGCTTTGAGGTCTGATTCTTTAACCTGAACCTCCATCGGAATAATCCAAGTCTTAAATTAAGCTGCAGGAAGATGGAATTACTTCCCACAGAAGTCTTTGCCCACAGTACAGATCTCTGTTCTGTGGCAGGCCTACTGTTTAAAGCCCTTTCTGAGCAGGATGCCACCCCATTTCCATAATAACTGTAATACAGTTAAAAGGAGATAAAAGGACACACAAACAGAAAGCAGTGATTCATACATCTCATCAGCCACTCCTTTCCTGTATTGACAAATTTCAGGGTTTGGTTTGGGCAAAACAGTTGAATTTGTTCTTTGAAAACCATCTAATTCTGTTTTTTATCAGCATTTTGGCCTTCTGTTCATGTTTTACTAGTAAACTCTACAAAACTATCGGGGGTCTCATCAAAACTTCCAGCTTTTGTGTCCATTGTTCCAGAACATGAATTTTGATGGGAATTCCACAATGTCTAATTTTCTATACTAATGTATTATGTGTTTTAATTAATCCTCCCCCTCCTGAAACTCCATACGTGTTTAAACAGAAACTGTGAACAGACATTTTAGTCTGGTTTAACCATTTACTCTATTATAGTTTGTTGTGATTACTTACATGAATTATTAATAAAACATCACATACAGTCAGGATAGATAGATAGATAGATAGATAGATAGATAGATAGATAGATAGAT